>VXAV01004430.1:27345-82692 GCA_013399715.1 Alectura lathami
GGACACCCCGCTACCACTTTTTACACTTGGTCCTCAAACCAGTGCATGCAAAGTTGACCACTTCATGAAACATGAAGCAGGATGCTCAAGCGAAGGGTGAGGCTTTGTAGAAAAATCATGGCTTTGTCATGCAGGGGGGCAGGGAAAGCAAGCCTGAGGGCAGAAGAGGTACATCCACTGCTACATGGCCACAAGAAACAAGAGGTAGGAAAGCACCAAAAGAAGATTCTTCCATGAGTGAGCCAGAAGAGCTCGACATATTTAGTTCAAGTGCTGCTCCGAACAGCTGTTAGTGGCTTGACTCCAGTCAAGTGTTGTAGTGGGGCTGGGGAGCAGACAGATGCTCTGCCCAAGTGCTGGGTTTGTGATCAAAGTAGCTTCATTTAGGAGTAAATTCCAATTCATGTCAAAAACGAAGGTGCCATCTTACCTCATTAGATTTTTTTTTTTTATTTATTAGGTAGATTTATTTACTGTTCAACAAGCAACATCTTCAGTAATTAAGACTTGGTACTACCAACAAGTTGTGAAATTAATCTCTTTTAACCATTAATAAATAGAATTAAGGTGATACTGCTGTTCCTTATCTGCAATTGTATCAGTATAAAGAGCATTTGCTGTGTAAGAAATGCAAAACATCCTGGTAATATCGGAGTATCTGTACTCACGCTTGGAGTGGCAGCAGTATAACAGTGTGGATAAAAAATTCCTTATCAAAAGGAATATGTGGTGTAGCTGGTTCATAGGATTCTTCTTCAGGGTATTCTCTCAGCTCTAAATCAGTATAAGTAAATAGAGAAAGCAAGTGTAAGTAAAAGGGAAAGCAGGTCGTGGGTCTAAAACCAGAGACTGTGAAACAAGGAAAGGGAAATTTTTTCAGATCTCAGTTCCTGCTCAAGTAGGAGTTTGCAATGGGAGGTATAGTTTTTGCATGCTGCTGTAAGGACTGGGAGTCCTTACAGATGAATGTGTTAGCAGTGATAGGATACTCCAGGCTTTGGCTCCAGGAGCAAATGCAAAGGACAATCAATGTTTTTCCCCTTACTCATTACATGCCCCACAGTCCAAGGCAACATAAAAGAGAGACAATCAATGGTCAATCAATGTTCATGACCTGATAAAGACGTTAAGTGAGCAAGACATAGTGGCAACAGGTTATTTAGAAAAGTTTAATGCTGTTTTTTTTTTTTTTTTTTTTTTTAAAAAAAAAAAAAAAAAAAACTTTATGGTTCAGTGCCTCATCTAACAGTGCCTTTCTGGTTGCCATCAACACTGGACTCTCAATGTCCTTTTCCTAGTGAGGACAGGGTGTATGAAACCATGTGGTGTTCTTGGGGAATTTGCAGTGCTACAAAAATCCTGAGACCATAACACCTGAATTTTCAGAGAGGATTTAGGAAATAAAGTTACATTATTACACTGATGTCAGTGCACCATCAGATTTTCTTCCGATATGCTGCTAAGATTAGAATTTACAAACTGAGAAAAATAAATAAAGCAATTAGCAAATAAATAGATTTATATTCTTTGGGGAGAAAAACTTTTCAAGCTTAGCCTGGAAAAAAATAAATCTCTTACATTCTAGCCAAATTTTATTTTCTGTTTTTCTGCACAAGAAACCACACACACAATAGGAAATGCGTAGCTAATTTCAGATAGAAGAAAGTTGTTCATTTAATGGTAAGAAGTATACAAATTTTGGGAAGGACAAAATGTGTACTTGATGTTTTTCACTTACTTGATAAGGTTATTTATAGATCCCAACGAAAACACATTGTGTTCAACTAAAACATCCCACAGCTGACAGTAAATATCAATCCTTGTACTTTTAAAAACAAAAAAAATTTCGAAATCTGACAAAAGAAAAATCCTTTCCCTCATGCCCACTGTGCATGGGAAGACAGATGAGAGAGCTGTGGGAGCAGTGTTTATTTTGGTGATTTCTGCTTCCAGGGAAGGCTGGAGGAGGAAGACGACGCTCAAGTGAGATGGCTGAGAAGGGGACGTGGGGACAGATTTGCTGACTTCAGCTGTGGACCTGGTTTCGATTCTAGGTGCTGTCGAAGCACCTGCGTATTTTCTTGAATCGAAAGAGCCAGTGGAATCCCCCATGGGTATCCCGACTACTATGTGAAGAAGTGGGTTTTATTCTTGTAAAAATATTACGGGAAACACTGTGGATAAAAGGTGTTAGCCTGTGAATGTGCTCTCTGTTCTTGTTATTCATTCTTGATTGCTTCTTTCTCATCTCTGGAATAATGTCCCAGCTACCAAATAAAAAGATTCAATGGTGTTTCTGTGTACATTTGTGATATCAACAAATAATAAGCAGGGATAATGAAAACATTTGAAGGAAACTAGGATCATCTTGCAAGCAATTTCTGAGCAGAAGAAAGAGAAAAATGATTGCAATAATTTTCTATTTTTAAATTGAGAGAAGTCTTTGTAATGAGTTCATGGTAAACGAATAAGAGAATGTCACTTTCCTGGTTATTTGAAATATGCAGCAAGTGTATGTGAATCGCTGCCAGTCTGATCAATACACCCATTCATGTTTATATGTGCTGTACATAAGTCTACAGAATGTTTACTCGATGTTTGAAACACTGATGTGGATGTTTTTGGCAGGATTTGAAAGCCAGCTTGGTATCATCAGTGAATAACCCAATACAATTATTGTGGAATACAACAGGATCATTAGTAACTTAAGTAGTGACTCAGTTAGAGAATACATTTTTTCAGAGTGTGTGTGTAATAATTACATATTTTATGTCTGTCAGTAATTGCCCATTTTGACAGAATATTAGGTTTTTAGTCCAAAAGCCAGTAAGTGCCAACTTCATCGTAGACAAATCCAGAAAAGAAAAAAACTGAGGAATTAACAGCAGAATTTGGATGTCTCTTTGTTAACAATCAAAGTGTATGTTGAGGAATGAACACAGACAGAGCTTCTAATACACCTCACGCCAGATACATGTTATTAAACTGATATGCAGGTGTGGTGGACTGTTGTGCCCCAAACTGAAACATAATGTTCCAGAAGAAATCAGTTCCCAGTAGATAAAATTCAGGTGTTCCTATAAAAACAAAACAAATAAACCTATCAAACAAAAACGAACTAGGTGTTTTAAAATATAGAGATATGGCACATGTGAGGTATCAATTCATTTTTGTGCTCTGGGCTTGCCATTTTATCATTTACATGTTGTAAATTTGAGGTATTAGTATTGCAGTGCTGCAGTTAGAAACTGGTAGTGGTAGGACCATAAAAAGATTTTTTTCTAAGATCCTAATTCTAATTTTCATTGCATTCACATACTGACACAAAACACATTATTTTCTATGGTGTGTTACAGACTCTCAGCCGCTTTCGAGATCTAAGTCCACACATGCTCAATGGATCAGCTTTGTTACTGTTTGATCGATGTAAAGAACACTTTCATTACACTTCTGGGCTTCCTGAAGGTTTTATTAAGGACATTCATTCCTTTTGAAAAATGTGCACATGGAGAGCAACCGAAGAGTATTCAAGCTTAATAACACGAGAGTGGCTACAGAGAAAATAAAGGCGACAGCGAGTAAAAATCCGTGTAGAGGATGTTGACTTTTTCTCTTGCCCTTGGGCTGTATGTACAGAAAGTATCTATTTTTTTCTCTTACAAATCCCATCTGTCATTTCTAATTTCTAAGTAAGGGTCTGGCAAAGAAAAGCAAAGAAAGTCGTGAGCGTTAGATTTGCTGGTGGTGTACACTGGAAATAGAACTGATAATTTTTTTGACTGATGTCAGAAAACATGGTTCAGTTAAATTGAAAGCTGCCAGAATTTACAATAAAAACACTTAATTGAGATATACCCACATGTAGAAAGAAACTGTTTTCCTAGTGTCATAATATATTTATAATGGGAAATAAAAAGTTTAATTTCAGTTTGCCATTTGAATTCTTTTAATTAGAAATTCTATTTAACTAATTGCATTATATTCGTAGCACAATATTAGCATATTATATCTATAGAATATAAGTGCTTTCACAATGTAAAATTTCAGTGCTTCTAACCTAAAGATTTGATTGTCTCCTATATTTAGATTTTTTGACATGACACTGCCAGCAAAATTTTAAAATCCAGATTACTTCTTTTTTGCCCTGTATCTCAGTGAAATGCCAGAATATCAGAAATTCATAGAAAATATTCTTTTTTTCTGTGCAGGCCTTGTTAAAATTAATTAATATTAATCAGTCTTGACAAGGAAAAAAGTATACTTCAAGAGATGAGTGGGGAAGAAATACTAAATGGTCGACTAGTAAATAGTTTGTCATAAGCTCTGAAATGGAAATCTCAAACCAAACGTGGGAGACTAGAGGAGCAGTGTCCTATTTCCCCAGCTCTGACGTGTTGATTTACCTCTCCATACAAATGCACTAGGAATTTATTGCAAAATGTATAAAACATGTAGGACCTGATTTTGCCTTCAGTCCAGTGTAAAACCAACATAAGAGAAGAAACCAGGCCTGTAATGATTAATAATAAATAATTTGGAATATTTATGGTACTATTGTTACTGTATATAGCTCTGTTCTCAGATGAACCAAAGGTCAAATCCCTGCGATGAGCCAGTGTCAATTACTTTTAAAATCTCATCCATAAGCTGCAAAGCCAATTTCTAGGTATAAGAAATTAATTCCCATATCATTGGGATGTGTAAGAACTGATGATTACGCATGCTTGTCACATTTATGGGACTGTTTGCATCTAACACCTGACTCCAGATGAAAGCACCAAAGCTTATTGCAAGCTAAAGGAAATCTGGAAAAATTGATTACAGATTTGAGTTATTTTTTTACAAAGCTAGGTAAATACCGGAGTATTTAGCGCAATTGGGCTAAGATTTTAGATCTGACAAGCAGGTTGCACTGCAGTTTCTATCCTGATGTAGACGAATTTTAGGAAGAATTTCTTCATGGAGAGAGTGGCCAAGTGTTGGAAGGGGCTGCTCAGGGAAGTGGTGGAGTCTCCATCCTTGGAGGTATTTAAGAGACGTGTGTACGTGACACTAAAGGCCATGACTCAGTGGGTCAGGTCGGTGGTTGGACTTGATGATCTTCAAGATCTTTTCCAACCTAGATGATTTATGACTCTGTGTTCAGTGTAACCACAAAATTTCCTTTGGGATAGGTATTTATATGTTCATTTGTGATGTGTATCCCAGTGATCTGTGGCAAAATGTAACTGCGGGCAGGCATTAGATGGGTCATTCCTCTCCTACTCTGGTAGCATATAGTCTCACTAGCTGTGCACAGAAGCCTAAAGAAAAGATTAGAGGAGGAAAAATTGAGGCCAGAGCATGTGGGAGATTCCTTTCATTAAGGAAGACTCAACATCATTGCTGGCATAGGCAGGGACCCCTTTTTCAAGGTCACCCAAGAGAAGTCACTGTAACTACAGAGGGCAGTTCAAAATGTTCCCATCACCAGAACTGGGAACCCCTGACTATCCTGAGATTAACCAGTGTCAGCAGCAACAGTTCACAGTGAAGCTTAGCAAAAGGGATGAAGTCCTCGTTACTCATCTGGACTGAACAATTGAAGATGTCACAGACTGGCAATAAAGAAAGGGCTCATCAGCAGCATTTTCCATTCATCACTGAATATCCTTTCATCTCCTTAGCCTTTTATTTTATTGTATTTTATTTTATTTTTTCCTGAATGGGATATCTTGAATTCTGTAATCTTGTCTTTGAGGATACTGAGAGTACACACAATGGACCTATATTTTGTGCGTTGCATTGTTCGAACAGGCTTGTGTCTCTACCCTGAGCAAAATGAGTTAGTATGCAAAATGTCAATACAATGTGAAATTAAACAGCACAAAGTAATGAAAGGCATTCATTTCTAGTAAAGTAAAATGAAATCTTAACTGAGCAGAACTGATTATTGTATAAAACAGAAAGGATAAAAGGCTTGACTCACCCATTGTCTAGACAAATCACTCAGAAACATGTGGGTTGGCTTTAAAGCCATTCAGATACTGTAAAAACTTATTTACAATCTATTTACCAAATTAAAAGTGTTTTTGCAAGCTGTGAAGAAATACGATGTGTTGCCAGACAGCTGAAGGATTGTAGCAAGAAGGTAAACAACATGCCTGAGAGCCAGTTGAGAGGCAGGCCAGGAAATTATTTCTAATACATCATTTATCATTCAAAAAATGTAGCTCTGATTGACTTAAAACTCCTTTAAAATTCCACTTAAATTCAGCAAACAGTTTTGCTAAGTAAAGCTAAAGAACATGGGAAAAATGGAGATGCTGAAATCTGTTTTCCAGGGTAAGCCCACACAGACGTCTGTATTTCTCTTTCAAAGCCAGCAAAAGCAAGCACATGCTTCCCTGCACTTTTCAAAGTAGTCATTAGGCGCTATGGGAAACTAAGTTTGCTTTGTTTCTTTACCTGATCTACAACGTAAAGGTTCACTGATACAGAACAACTGTCATCACCACGAATTTGCATTCTTTAATGCTTCCACTCAGCACCAGCTCTGCAAGCAGGGTGCTGGCAAGGCAAGCCCCCTCCTTCAGTCCCTGACTGCCTTCCTGGCCGCAGGCAGGACTGTGAGCATCACCTCTGTGCTGGTGACCAAGACAGTAAGCCTGAGGAGCTTGCAGGCAGGGACTCCTGCAGATTACTGTGCCACCAGCAGCAGGAAAGCATCAGTGAGGTGCTCCAGAGCATCCTGCTGCAGCTCTCAGTCCTGCAGGATTTAAAGAAGTAAAATGTCCACAGGACTCCTCTGTGGGGACCACAAGGGTAATTTCGAATTTGTGGGGATATGATCTCTGCCTCTACTATTGCCTACACACATTCCTCTTCTTTGTCCCATAACACTCTGTGCTCCTTGAAAGAAGGACATTTTATAAGTATACTTACAAGAGCCTGTGAGAATTGCAGGCTCTGGTGAAGCCTGTATTTTCCTCAGTGCTGCAATGTTTTCTAGGATCAATGAAAGTATTTTATTTTTTATCACTGTTGCAGCACACTGATGAAATGTTTTGCATTGTTTGTTTGTTTGTTTGTTTTAACTTTTCCTTTGTAGCTTTTTTTCACACTAGAAAATTATTTCCTATTTTTCCTGCTCTCAGAGTACACAAATAGGAGTGCTTTAGACGACGTTCACTGTGAATGGTTTAATCATATTCCTTATTTTAATTGTCCACAGTAAAAACACTAGTTCATATAAAAAACTCCTGCTATTGTGACATGGTGCAAACTAAACTTCTACCCATGTTCTTCTTGCAGAGGAGTAAGAGCAATAGCTTGGGCAGAGTACTGTTAATCACTGTGCCAACTCCAAACACTGTAGAGGGCTGCAGTGTTGGATTTTTTTCAAGCAAACACATTCAAGCAGAAGTGTAGTGATCTCTCAGCTGGTTGTCCAACAGGACTTAGAAACCAGCTTCAAGTCTTGGCTGCTGACACTTAGCCAACAAGCAGCCCAGTGCCACCTCCCTCCCTGCCACCATGGTCCTGGTCTTTGGATCAGATATTGTGAACTATATGAGCCGGTGGTGATGAGAGCATTCAACTTTTGGAAAGCCAGCCCGGTCACTTCCCCAGTGCCACTGCCAAGAGCAGTCTTGCGCTTGCCCCAGTAATGTTTGCATCTTTTTGTGGATGCCTGGGATTCTCTTTCTCAACCTGGCAACTAGTAGCACCAGCATGACATGGATCCAACACAGCATGGGTCCTTTGAGAAACTGTGCAGCAAGTCATGACAAAACCACCAGTGGGTTTGTAGAGCCAGGACCTCATAAGCTGTATTCACCGGCCTTGTGAGTATTCATTAGCATGCAGCCCCTAATTACAGGAGGACATGCAATTTTTTGAATACTCAATGCCAGAAATATCCTAGCTGTGCAATTCTTAATTTTTAAGCCTTACATTGTCTATGTAACTGTAAGATCAGCCTTGTCACCTACTTCTGCTGTTTTCTGTGTATATGCAACAACATTCAAAGGAAGAAGGAATAACTGAGAGCTTTTGTTGACAGTGGCTAAAAGCGGGAACCAGACTTCCAGTCTTCCCTCAAAACAGAGTGACTGAAAACAAGGCAATGTCTTTAAAATGTCTTTTACAACATCTTCAACTCACATCCCATTCATGATGCACTAATATGCTTAATTTGAACCCAGCTGTTAGCCTCTCGCAGTGGAGGCTTCATCTTATTTATTTAAAGCCATTTACATTAAGTTGGGGATTTGGCTTATCCCCTGAGTGGTCACTTAAGACAGGTTTAATTGTATGGGAAAGTAGACTCATTAATGACAAATGGAAAGCAAGGTCAATTAAAATTTATAGCAGGCTATTACCTATCTTTTAATAAGGAATTAACTAAATGATCTGCTAGAACAAATTGAGTGGGTCTGTATAAATTTTGAACTTGAAAAAAGAACTAATGTACCTAAGAGAGGTGAAAATAAACTAGGAAAGGACTAGTTCTGAAATAACAGTCATGGAGAAATATGTGAGTATGCCAGAGACAGAGATACATAAAACCAGATTCACAAGATTAAGTTATTCTGAGATACCTATCTCAGTTCAGATGTTTCATAACCTCTTATTTCTGACATATCAATCTGAAAAATACATACAGATGTACTAAACAACATACAGATTTGGCTTCACTCAGTTTGCATTTGAGGGAACCCTTCTTTTCCCATAGCAAGGCATTAGAAAGAATCATGAAATCATAGAATCACAGAATTGTCTGAGCTGGAAGGGACCTTTAAAGGCCATCTAGTCCAACTCCCCTGCAGGGAACAGGGACACCTACAGCTGGGTCAGGTTGCCCAGAGCCCTGTCCAGCCTGGCCCTGAAGGGCTCCAGGGACGGGGCATCCACCACCTCTCTGAGCAATGGGCACACTTCATGCTGCGGCTCAAACTCCCTCCATTAGGCCCTGGCAGACACATGCACAAGACCATCAGTGCTGAGATCACGAGTTGCTAACTTGAATCGTCAGGAAGGTTTCCTGTTAACGAGTGCCCACAACACACTTCTCTCACACACCATGGTGCTACCATCTGTGAAAACAAGTCATGCCCTGTTGTGCTTCAGATGCAGTGGGGACATATACGGGGCTGGGCTTTGGTGCTACATCAGTGTGGGAAGGCAATACCACCCTTTCTTGCACTTTTGTGACAGAGCAAGCTGTTATGATAAAAAGATATATTTTGAAAATGTCTTTGCAACATTTGGCTACAAACAATAAAATGGCACATTGCAATAGCTGGATTAATTTGCCAAAGAGAACGTGCTAGATGGTTCAGTGGTGTTAGCAAGATTGTCCCATTAACTGCTAGAAGACACCTTAGATTTGGAAACCCTGAAGAATTCTTAAAGCAGAATCTTGCCATGTCCTCTTATTAGAGCTAGCTGTAATAAACTGGTCTGAGTAACAGCTCTGGACGATCTGCTCTTTCTGAAGCCCAAGAGGACACCATTCATTGCTCCTTTTTCTTCCAGATTATTTACGCCTCATTTCTGGTTATTGGCATGAAGCAATTATATGGTGCTTCATCCACACAGAGCGTTATGCTATCTGCTACCACAGCTTGCAGTGCAAGGTTTGTCCCCAGAATACCCTGAGGAAAGGAGGAGGGCTAAGATATTTCCATTCTCTGTCCTCCTTTTGGTTTCTGATTGACTTTTCTATAGTACGTCTTCAAGACGTGCTTGTCTTCAGCAGTTTCCCCTAGTTTACATCTATCTATTTAGATTGGATATCAGGAAGAATTTCTTCATGGAAAGGATGGTCACGTATTGGAATGGGCTGCCCAGGGAGGTGATGAATAGCCAGCCCTGGAGGTATTTGAAAGATGTGGCTGTGGTGCTTAGGGACATGGTTTAGCTGTGGACTTGTAGTGTGAAGTAGGTGGTTGGACATGATGATCTTAAAGGCCTTTCCCAATCTAAATGATTCTATGTTTCTATGATTCTATCTGAAAATAAATTGTGTGTCAGTTCCAGTCTTGTGGGTGTCTTATGAAAACCACTTATGATGAAGCAGAAAGAGAAGCATGAAGTTATACTGAATAGGGAGAGGTTATATTGAGTAGTTTAGGGTCGCATTGTGTAGGAGCCACCATCACTCCAAACCTGCTGTTAGTTCTACAGTCTCTGAGAGCCACACAACTGCACCTGGCCTGGAAATCATGGTACCTAAAAAGCAGATGCCCATTGGCAGCAGGTGACTGCTCACCTCATTATGGTCTAGACCAGTTTTACATGTGCCCGAGTGTGTTTCTCTGCACCAAGTCCAACTGGCAACTGGTCTCCACCTAGCCTAGGACACTGCCATAGTCTCCGATAGAGATGACTGCTTGCAACCTGCCTATAGGTAATGGTCCCTTGTTGCCACACAGTGGGAACTGTCTACACGAGCTGGTCGGTGCCAGACATACTCCAGTTGTTTCTCTCTTGGACAGCCATAGTTAGGGCTCTAAGCTTTTGTGAATTTGTGAATGCAGACAGCCCTAAACATTTTGTAGAGCCCAGGGGTGCTGCTACACCAAGCTCCATGGGGTTCTAAGACCTCCAGGAGATCCCAGCAACTCAGAATGCTGCTCTCCGGAGTCCTTCCCTCAGACTGCAGGGCTTAAGATCCACCTGAGCGTCTTCCTCCTCCCCGGAGGAACCAGTCTGAATCACAGCCAAGTCTTAACTCATCTGTATGGGTTATTCTCTGGGTGAAAGCAGTGACGTTGAAAGGAGCCGTCTCACTGTTTTTTATTTCATAGAATTGTAAAATCATAGAATGGTTTGGGTTGGAAGGGACCTTAAAGATCATCACATTCCAACCCCCCTGCCATGGACAGAGACACCTCCCACTAGACCAGGTTGCTCACAGCCCCAGCCAGCCTGGCCTTGAACACTGCCGGGGAGGGGGCATCCACAAACTCTCTGGGCAACCTATGCCAGTGTCTCACCACCCTCACAGGAAAGAATTTCTTCCTCATATCCAGCCTAAATCTCCCCTCTTCCAGTTTATAGCCATTACCCCTTGTCCTGTCACTACATGCCCTTCTAAAGAGTCCCTCCCCAGCTCTCCTGTAGGTCCCCTTCAGGTACTGGAAGGCCGCTATCAGGTCCCCCCAGAGCCTTCTCTTCTCCAGGCTGAACAACCCCAACTCTCTCAGCCTGCCTTCCTAGGGGAGGTGCTCCAGCCCTCTGATCATCCTCGTGGCCCTCCTCTGGACCCCCTCCAACAGCTCGATGTCCTTCTTGTGTTGGGGGCCTCAGAACTGGACGCAGCACTCCAGGTGGGGTCTCACGAGAGCAGAGCAGAGGGGCAGGATCACCTCCCTCGCCCTGCTGGTCACGCTTCTCTTGATGCAGCCCAGGATGCAGTTGGCCTTCTGGGCTGCAAGCCCACATTGTCAACTCATGTTGAGTTTTTCATCAACCGACACCCCCAAATCCTTCTCCTCAGAGCTGTTCTCCAACCATTCTCCTCCTAGCCTGTATTTGTGCTTGGGATTGCCCTGACCCAGGCGCAGGACTTTACACTTGGCCTTGTTGAACTTCATGAGGTTGGCATAGGCCCATCTCTCCAGCCTGTCCAGGTCCCTCTGGATGGCATCCCGGAGTTTAATCTGTAGGAATTCAGTTCCCAGCTCTCATTGCTTCCAGCAATGGAAGGCAGATCTTGGCCAACCTGCTTGTCCAATCCCAGTAAATCAGCAGAAGTTGGATTTTGAAGCCTTAATAATTGCAGCAAACTACTCCTAAATGAGTTGCATGGCACCAATTATCTTCTGAAATTATTAGATCAGAGAAGCTCTCTTTTCATGGATGAAAAATGAATTAAATTAGTGAAATAAATTATTTGTTGCAAATTATTCACTCTGCTGTTACTTGCTGCTGTGCGATAAGTCTGATAAAAAGCATTTGTCAAGTAAGCTTGTCTTGCTCTTTACTACTACAATAACAAAATCTTAATTCATTATGATTTTCCCTGACCCTCTCTTTAGATCATTTACATTTGTCAAAGAGGATTTAAAACGCAACCAGATTGCTAACGTTTGACAGTCACGCTGAAAGGTGTAAAGAGCTCTGAAAAGGTGCAAGACAAGGGAGAATAAAGCACAAGGATTTTAGCAGCTGCATAAGTAAAGTCTTTATAAGGACTGATCTGGCATTTCAAAAATAGTTTCTTCCCAACCTTTCAAGAATGTGCTGAGATTTATCATTTGAGAGGAGCTGATTTCACCTTTCAAACTGAACAATGTGCGTATGAATCTTGCAGCAGTTTTTTGTAGGTGTTTGGTCTGCAGAATTACAGGGTAGGGAGAAAAGACTTTTTGGATCAAAGGTGGTGCTTTCTGGGTCAGTCATGCTGGACTGAACCCTGATTTGTTATTGCCACCTGGAGAAAAACTGAGAGATCACTGCCATGAATCATTGATCACAGACAGTAGGTGTCTGAGGCAGTCAGATCTGGGGCTGAGAACTTAAAAACCTGTTCCCCCACACTGATGCAGCCTGTCAACATTTTGAAATCAAGTATCCCAGAGCTTAGCTTTAATCTGAAATAATTGGTAGTCAATAACCTCTTCCCCTGTGCAAGCATGTCAGTACTATCGGCATCTTAAAATTTATTGTGCTAAAGTCTAGCTGAACTGTTCATGGTAGTGGGCAAGGAAGTCTCATTTCAGTGTGTAGTTAGCTGGGTAAATATTTATTGCTGAGCCTATAAATAGCCTTTTTTTNNTTTTTTTTAAATATACTAGGTATTTCTTTTGTGTCAAGAACCTTGAAAGTCTCAGTAAACATATGTGGAAAAAAATTCAACATCTCATGTTACTACTTCTACGCCATGTCATACCCTCAGGAACATGAGAGGTGACAGTGACCTCCAGGGACTGACGATGTGGCTCAGGTGCAGGCTGATAAATATTACCATTTCCTGGGACTGTCACTTGAATAAGGTGTCCAACCCCTGCAGTATTGTTCCTTGCCCTCTGTGCTATTCTGCAGCACAGATATGAGTGGTCCAACACAGTCATTCAAAGAAGGTGAAGGAGCTGTGGTTCACACATGTCCCATTCCTCACTGGGTGACTGGGTGTTGCACCGACTGTGTGACCATAACAGGGCTACTTCCCCTTGCCTTCAGGTTTTCTCTATAAATTGGTGTTTCGATGTGTGAAAGACAAAGAGGAAGGATGGTGTTCCTCTGTATCACAGGTTTCTTGAATTTATCTCTTAGCTTGCATGTTTTTGCTCTTCTCCCACATGCAAGAGATCAGAGACAAGGAAGGTCATTGCAAGGTCTGAAAGGGGCAGGACCATTGATTTTAACTCCTGGCCTGGGCATCCCCAAGAGCCACAAACTATCTCCATAAGGTACCTGAGGCTCTGTGCACACCCCATGTCAAGATAAGACCTGGTGCAAAACCTCTCGTCCATCCCCTGTAAGTGGAAGTGGGGCACAGGGTGTGCCCAAGCTCCCCCTCATCGGGTGGCACAATGACAGTAGGCACGTTATAGCCCTCTCCTTTCTCCCAGATTTGGCACAAGCCTGGAGGAGCAATCTGCCACTTGGGCTGGCCCCTCTGGGTCCCTCCACTTACAAGTTTTCAGATACCACGAAATGGGGAAAAATCAAAACCTACCCAAGTCGACCACTCTGTTGCGGCCAGAAACAATCAACTAAGTCACCTGAGGGTTTTGCTGGACCGGAGCCCCCAGGACACACTAGAATGAATGGATAGTCATTTTTAAGCACAATAAAAGCAAAGATAAGAGAGTGATAGGCCTACCTGTGAGTCAAGGTACAGGGAGGGAGCGTCCATCAAATCCTGGAGTTTGAGGAAAACAAAGTTTAAGGGAAATGCTCGTTCTTTTGCTCCTATTTGTTAAGTGCTGGATAGAGCACTACTGCTGGGGAGTAGCATTCACTGAGAAACCATCACTACCTTGCACAGCAGTCAAACACCCCTCAGGTTTAGCCTGCTGCAGATCTAGAAAACACAGCTTGAAGTGAGGGCGTGGACCTTTGGGAAACGTACACAGAGTGCAGAGAAAGTTTGGCCCTGCAGCTGCAGTGAAAACTTTGTGGTCCCTACTCAGTTCGCAATGACATGAGTACAAATTGACAGTAACTCAGTGTCCTGGCAGGGAATTAGTCTACACTTGCACCAGTCCCGCTGAGAGCAAGATTTATGTTGTGTATTTATTCCAAAACACCATATTTTTTCTGTGACTTCTACCATCAGAAGAAATTGCTTGGGTGTATTTCCCACAGAAGCATTGTGCCATAGCTCCGAATTACTTCATAGATTATTGTTTTGCATGGCAGCTTAGAAACCCCTCGTTTTACAGCTGGGAAGGCGTATAAAAGCCGGGCTGTTTGTGTACCTGGTGCTTTGCTGGGCTTTGCCAGCAGAGGGTAGGGTTGGGAAAGGAGCTCGCAGCCCTATTGTGTTGGGAAACAGCGACGGGAAAACAAGCCCAAGTTTCTCCTCTGCACACTTGCACCGACCGTGTGCGAGAGTCAGCAGACAAACTCGGGAAGACCTTAAAGTAAAAAGAGAACGGAAAGAAAATCCCAATTAAAAAGCAGCTTTCTAGGGAAAACTGTGGCATCGAAGAGAGAAACTGCAACAGTTTTCTGTGGGCTCCCTGCCGATTGCCTCCCTGAGAACTGTCAGTCACTTTGCATTAAGCAGAGCACAGGATTTATTTCTCAGCCGTGACTTCCAACCTGTGAATAAATAGCACTTTAGAGAGAATGGGACCTGAAAAGACTCTCAAGCACTGAGCAGAGGGGTGAGTTTTATTGAATGGTTTCTTCTCTTTCAAATCTGCTGGAGCTTTCTAACCTCCTGCTTTCAGGCACAGCAGTCCGATGACTTGTCTTTTCACTGCAGCTTGTTGCATACCTCTCCAGGCTTTCCTGACTGCAGGTTTGCTTCCGTAGCCTTTCCCACCACGACTCCAGGTCAATCTGGTAGCACTTGCGGCAGAGCTGACTTGCTGCCGATTAGCTTTCATGAGAAATTAAACCCACAAAGCTTTGAAACCAAACGGCAGTCTAAAAATCAGATAAAATCCAATACAATTAAAATGGCAGGTGACTTTAGGTTTCCAGATGTGGACACTGACGTATCAGGAAAAAAGGAAGAAATGGAGATTGTAGTCAATGTTGGTGGGGTGAGGCAGGTGTTCTATGGAGATAACCTGAACCAGTACCCAGAGACGCGGCTGGCAGAGCTGATCAACTGCCTGTCGGGGGGATATGATAGCATATTCTCCCTCTGTGATGACTATGATCCTGGAAAGAGAGAGTTTTACTTTGACAGAGATCCAGATGCTTTCAAATGCATTATTGATGTGTACTACTTTGGGGAAATTCACATGAAGAAAGGAATATGCCCCATCTGTTTCAAGAATGAGATGGAATTTTGGAAAGTGGATCTTAAATTTTTGGATGACTGCTGCAAAACCCATCTGAGTGAAAAAAAGGAGGAACTGGAGGAAATAGCTCGAAGAGTGCAACTGATTCTGGATGACTTGGGAGTGGATGCCTCTGAAAGTCGCTGGAAAAGATGCCAAAAATACATCTGGAAATTCTTGGAGAAGCCAGAATCGTCCTACCCAGCTCGAGTGATCGCCGTTCTGTCCTTTATGTTTATTCTGGTCTCCTCTGTTGTGATGTGCGTGGGGACTATCCCAGACCTGCAGGTAATAGATGCAGAGGGGAATCGTGTGGAGCACCCAACCCTGGACAGCATCGAGACAGCCTGCATAGGCTGGTTCACCATGGAGTACGTGCTGAGGCTCATCTCCTCTCCAAACAAACTTCACTTTGCCCTGTCTTTCATGAACATTGTTGATGTGCTAGCAATACTTCCCTTCTATGTCAGCCTCACCTTGACCCACCTGGGAGCTAAGCTGATGGAGCTGAGCAATGTCCAGCAGGCGGTCCAGGCACTGCGCATCATGAGGATTGCGAGGATTTTCAAGCTTGCCCGGCACTCCTCAGGGCTCCAGACTCTGACCTATGCTCTAAAACGCAGCTTTAAGGAGCTGGGACTGCTCCTCATGTACTTAGCTGTTGGGATCTTTGTCTTTTCTGCCCTGGGTTATACCATGGAGCAAAGTCACCCCGATACCTTATTTAAAAGCATCCCCCAGTCATTCTGGTGGGCAATCATTACCATGACCACGGTTGGGTATGGAGACATATACCCTAAAACAACGCTAGGAAAACTGAATGCTGCCATCAGCTTTCTTTGCGGGGTGATAGCGATTGCCCTTCCCATCCACCCCATCATCAACAACTTTGTCAGGTATTATAACAAGCAGAGGGTTTTAGAAACAGCTGCCAAGCATGAATTGGAGCTGATGGAGCTAAACTCATCTGAGGGGAAAGCTGCAAGCTCCAAGAGCGAACTCGAGGACCTGGCAAGGGGGGGCAAGGAGGGCCCTTTTCATAGCAGCCGGCTAAAAGTCTCTCACAGTGACACCTTTATTCATCTCCTGACAGAAGAGAAACACTATAGGACCAGGCTTCAAAGCTGCAAATAAACTGTGACCAGTTGTCAGCGCTAAGCTATAGATGGAGACAACCTGACAATCAACTTTGGAAAGGACACGAGGGATCTGTCAGTGTTGAGAGGGAGTACTGCTTTGCTTTTCCAGCGTAAATTAGCCCGTGGTACCTCCATCGGCAGTTGGTAAGACTTTGCTATTATTACCCAAAGTAAAGTAATAGGACTCCATTGAGATCAGGCTGCTTATAACAAATGCATTCTGACAAAAACCATTTGTAACCATTTGTAGAGACTGAAAAATTCTCCCTGACCAGTAAATGTTCGATGATCTGAATGTGCAGCATTGCCAAATCAGAACTCTGTACCTGTAAAAATAAAGAGCAACATCACACCAAGTGTGTCTTCCAGGCTGTGTTCAGTGACTTTGTAGCTAGGAAAACTCTTCCCTAAAAAATTAAAGCAATATTTCATTCATAATAGATCCAAGTTTACAGCAAAATCTTACAAGCAGTTTCAGCCTAAAGATATTGAAAGCGTGAGAATGTGCTGAATAATGCAGAAAATGAATGGTTTCATTTTTGTAAAATGTACCTTGGGGTTGACTTTTGGATAAGTGTCTGTTCCTCAAGAAAAAATATTAAACAGTACCTGTAGCTATTTTTCTGGCAGTGGTGTAAAACAGAATCAATGTATTTTAAGGAGCATATGAAATAAATATTTGTTCTGGCTTACTTACGACATTATAATTTATAGTTGCAGTGGTCTTTCAGGAAGGCTTTATACTCAAGTGAGTTTTAAAAGTGTGACTTAATCTGTACTATTTTCACTTCACTATTAAAGCTACAGAAGTTTATGGAGAAGTTTAGTTGAGGAACCTCTCAATAAGAAACTTCAGCTCTTTAAAAGTAAGAGTAGAGAAAGTTTAAATAAAAATAGGATTATCTTCAGTTGATTTATGCTAGAAATATCTATCTGAATGAGCATATTACCAGGTTATTTAAAAAAACTTCAGCCCCTCGTACCCCTGCCATAATGGTATGGTTTTGTGAATGTTAGTTTACAGAGGCAGTAGGCACTAATCAGTGTCTTATTCATTAATCAGCATACTAATCAGCACCAGTGCATAACTACTATCCTTGACAAAAGCAAGTGCCATCTACGTGTGCATTCATTTGGCTGGACTGAAGAGTACAATGTATGGCCCTCTACCAGAGAAATCACTGAAACTAGGAGTTACGCCAGATTAAGGTGGGGGGGGGGAGGGTGGCGCTGAGGCCTGGGACACAGATGTGTTTATGTACGTTAAAAGCAGGATCCCAGATGATCAAAGGACTAAGGTAGTTGTCCTCATTTGCTTCCTTTTGCACTGAGCAGCCTCTTGTCCAGGTGGAACACAGCTCATGCCTGAGACTCCCCCATGCAGGCCCTTGAGATTCTTTTCCTGGGACATGGGCATATGGTGGAGCTGTGGCAACAGGAGGGGTGCAGAGTTGCAGGGTGGGCTCTGCACCTTCTTCTGGCATCTTGCTCACCCCTGGGCTCTGGCAAAGGGAGAGCTGTCTGCTGGCCATGAATGCCTTCTCCAGTGGCATCAAGAGTGCAAGAATGAGTGGTGGCCCATGCAGGGTGACACTGGGTGGCCCTTGGCAATCCTCACCCACCTCTGGCACTCCCCCTGGAGCAGAGACAGAGCCCGCAAGACCCTTTTCCTCCTGTATCCTTGCTTCTAAACTATTCCTTTATCATGTCCTGTCTTAAACACTCCCATCAAGTGATACAATTCAAAGCAACCCTTTCTCTACCAGAATCCTTCCACCAGCCTTTGTTCTAGGTTCGGTCCCACCTAAGACCAGCAGCCCAGCTAAGTGCCCAGGCATCCCTTCACCTCCCTCCTCCCCTCCATGTTCCATCTCTCAGCCTCTAGACCTGCTCTAAATCCTTCTTACCAGCTGAGACCTCCCCCTCACTTGCCACCAGTCTCGTGGCTGCCCAGCCAGCACCATACCTGGCTTTCACATGAGGGGCATGACACTGCCCCTCGCTCTTTTGGGGTCTTCCAGGACACAAGCATGATTCACAGCCATCAAAAATCAGCTTGGGTGGGATGCTAAGGGTGGGAGAAGAGGAAAAGTATCAGAGTTCTGCCAGTCCTAGTGGTATGCCTCATCTATCACAGGATATTAAATCTTCCTGACTTTCTTCATGGCATGCAGAGAGTGGCTGAGAATGAACTAAGTTAGCAGAACTGCTTTCCTGAGTGAGGAAAGCACTATATAAATGCTAAGTAATATGTTTAGCACTGCAAGTACTAAATCCTCACTGCTGCACATTGCCATTTATTTAATGTGATGTTAAATTTAAAAATGAACCTTTTTTATCAGAAGTAACTTTAATGCTGAATTTCTCCGTAGACTTATGTCTTTGTGCACAGGGGTCTGCCTAAGCGTGGGGAGAGCTTTGGGGTGACCTTGGTGCCACTCATGCCCAGGCAGCTCTCAAGCCAGGCTCCATGCAGTCTGCTGCACTGAGGACTGTACTTGTGGGAGTTGTTTGTGCAAGGTGCATGTTGATAAAACATATGTATATTTTATATGCATGTGGATGGGCAGCACAGCTCCCTGCTTGTTTGCCTTGCCTGTGCTGCAGGAGCACTTGGGGTGATTCAGGCATTGACAAGGGACAGGGCAGGCTGGCAGCACACAGGACAGCAGGTGAGCAGGGTGTCTTACACAGCTGTACCTTAATGAAAGAGAGCCAGGGGCTCCTGCAGAACAAGGAACTACCCTAAACTGCTGGCTTTGGAATCAAGACTGAAGGCCAGGCTCTGCCTCACGGGATAGAGTGAGTGAGGGGGCATTTGTTTTCACATCATTTTTTGATAATCTGCAGCACCCAACAGGGTGATCTGGGTGCTGGGCTGTTAGGAAGCTGCTTCCCTTCTCCCTGCATGCCTGCAGCATGCAGCAGCTCTGCAGCACAGCTGTCCTCAAGCCAAGAACTGCCACAGGCTTTCACCCTCTCTGCTTGGGGTCAGGCACTGGGGCAGCCCTAAGGTGGCTGAGTGCTGAGAACATGGCCTGAACCCTGGATCTTTGCTGTCTCTGCTTCCTGTATCTTTGGACTCCCAGCTGGACAAAGTAAAAGGGCCAACTTTCTTGTAAGAATCAGGGAGGTTGGGGAAAAAAAAAAAAAAGTAATTCTCCAAAGAAAACATGCAGCAGAAATATGGAAAGAAAGCAGAGCTACTATAATTTTAGTTGACATCAGTCCCCTTCTCATACAGAATATCCATGGCTCTCTGTGCAGGAAATTTCAGGCAATGGTGAGCAGGTCAAACTGTCCTCCTGAGAAGGTACCTTTTAGGACATCTGCCCTGTGCAGCCATCCTTCTAGGAAACACTGAGCCTTTCATACAGCCTGCAGCATACAGAGAGAAAGCTCAAAGGGTCCTACTTTTAGCTCCTAACACCAACTTCAACTGCGAGTTTGGGATTAGTTCAGATTCGAAATAGAATAGCTGCCAGCAGTATCTGATTCAATAGCCTTAAATTAATAAGCCACCCAAGGGTAGATTGGTGGCAATTACTATGGCTGTAGGCAAAATGAAGCCTATTTTGAGCTTCCTGGGCACCAGGATAGAGCTTAATGGAGTTGAAATTGCTTTCAGACGTGTGGGAGACGGCTGCAGTGATTAGTGACACACAGCATTAGTCTCGGGGAAGCGATAGGCACACAGCACACCAACGCGCGCCGCATGCTGGTGGCACTTTGCAGCTGACAAGCCACCTTGGCTTTGGGGATGAGCTGCTTTGGCTGTCAGGTTCAGTTAGAAGAAAACTATCTACAGCTGTGTTTCATTGCTGGACTTCCAACTTTTTAGCTGAATGTGACAGTGATGCTACCTCAGCAACCCTGCAGGCAACTTTCTTTACACCTAGTGTGCTCTTTGAATCTACCTGGCAAAAAAAAGCATAAGAGGAAGGACAAAAACCATCATGTTTTCAGTCTCAGGCATTCTCTCAATCTAGACAGATTTTTCAAGAAAAGGTTTGTTTTGAGCCATTTCATTTTCAGATAAATGCCCTTAATTCTCACCCAGGACTGTAGGAAAGAATAGTGGACATGTGGTGAGCAGAGCAGGCAAATGTCCCTAAAACGAAGTGTTCAGAGATAAGCGTGAACAATTAACCATATTGGAAGATACAAAAAAATCCCTCAGCCCTCTCTGAGCCACATCTGCATTGCCAGATGTACTAAAACAAATGGAGCAGCCTCCCCTGTAAATTATGCTGAGCAGAAGTGTTTCCTGCCTCCTCTGCCAACACAGCCATCAATGTTACATCCCCTGACAAACCCCAACGTTTCCTGCTTACACTGCAGTTACTGGGGACCTGCACATGAGACCTTGCTGCCCAGCCATGTTTCTGAGGATCTGGCTGCCTGTTCCTTCCAATATTACTGCATTATGCCTGAAATGTTCATGAATATCAACATTTCCTTCCACAACAACTTTCACAAGACTCTTTCCCTTTGAGATGAGTAGTGATGTGAGGAATAATTTCTGTACTGAGTGGTGTAGATCAAACTTCACCAGAAGTTGCACCAATGTAGTGCTAGAATGCATTTAGACTCAGAGTGATGTGTATTTAATGCACTTGCTTTGGCTGTAGATATTCCACTAAAACTGAAATTGTTTTCTCTTCCTGCAATTAGCCATATTAGGCTTGAGTTCGGTAGGAGCTCTGCCTGCCTTGGGAGCCTCAGAAGGGGAATGATGCAGAGGGGCAAACCAGGCTAATGCACAAGGCATGCTCACGTAAATTGCTAAGAGGAAAATGAAGATGATGGAAAGGTCTGAGAGCTCCAGAAGAAGCTGTGCCATTTAATTGTTTCTTTTCTGTTGCTTTCATATGTAGATGAAAAGCTGCCAATGCCTTAAAGCTGCCTTTTGTCTTCCCATGTAAGGGTAACCTTGAATATCTATTTAACATGCTGGAAGTCAAGTGCTGCTAAATCATCCCGGTCAGTTAAAGACATATAATAGGCACAGAAAGGAAGGACAGTCTTAAAAGGAAGCTTAAGTAGAGGACTGTCTTTAAACATTACATCTCAAAATGAAAAGGAAGACTGAACACTCTGTTGTATATGCCTACGGAAATAGTTATTTTCAGTGCATCGCTCTCCTGATTTCAATGGAAAATGGTTTAGGCATGAAATGTTGTGATTCCCTGTTCTGTAAAGACGTAACCTCTACAATCTAGTAGGCAGCATTTTAAATAAATGGATCTGTTTTTGTCAGAGTCCGTGCCAGAGCTCACAAGTTCTGTGTTAGAGCTCACGAGGCAGTGGAAAGTCAAACAGGCAACCACTGAAGGAAGGCAATCAGCAGTGCAAAGAGAAGTTTTAGGAAATGTTCTGGCAGCCTGCGCCTGCTTGGCTATGCAGGAGACAAACTACAGCATCAATTGCTGTAACAGCTTTATGGGGAAATTCTTTATCACTCAGATACACTCCACTGATCCCAAACAATGTTTCCACTGCATTACAGTTACCAGCATTACAAAATCAGCTTTTTGCATGCTTACTAGCATAGTAATGTGTAAGATGCAGCATTTTTACTCTTTACCCAGAATATGAAGGAGCAGTTGGTCAATATTAACTTTTTGTATTTTTTATAGCAAAAATTAAAAAGCAAAAATAGTCTTAGTCACATAAATAATGGATTCATTATCATATATTGATGTTAACTTTTCATATCCCTGTCTCAGCTTGTCCATTGTCAACAAGTGAAGAATTAACTCTTCTCTCTTAGCCTATGCAGGATTAATTATCATTAAATACTACATGCCGTTCTGTTTTCTTTCTCTGCTCCATCAAGATCATTCCAGAATTGGACAGCTCATCACTGTTACATTTTTCTTTTCTTTCAGCCTCATTTTTCTTAGCTTGATTTCAGTCTATTACACCTCATTATTTTGTTTCAGGGAGCTGAAAGGACTCATCCCTCTTGCTGCTCACACCCCTGTACCCCTGCAGATGACTGGCACACTCCCACCAGCCACTGCTCCTGTGCTGTGCTCAATCACTGGAGCAGGCTTACAACACTCCAATGAGAGGAACCAGGCTGGCTCAGGACTTTTATTTGTGCGTGTTAGCAGCCACCCCTAAAGCACCCCTACGCACCCACAGAAAACTCGCTCTTAAATGTGTCATGCTCAAAAGACACAAGGTCTGGGTACAGCAACCCTGTCTGATTTAGCCAGGCATTTTCTCACATGTTTAAATTCTGCTCTCTTCAAGAGAACTGAAACATTTTGATACATTTTCCTGGATAGAGATGGCTTTCAGCATGAGCTGACTTGCTTTTCCTATCCCAATGTGCTCATGTTAAACCTTACATGGCAAAAAACGAATGTTGCTGAACCACATCCAAGCAGGCACCAGCAATTTTCTGCTCCCGGCCACTAATCAGGCGTCAGCACAGTGGGACCTTGATTGGTCCCTGCAGAGGCTGCTGCAATATAAATGAGAATGATTTTTTACTTATGAATAACAGAGAAAGTGCAGTCCTATTGCTTGAGAGCTGAAATATCTAGAAGGCAGCCTGACCTTTACATCTCCCTGACTCACCTTATAGAAACATTACGAAATGCAAATGTATTTTTGTTCAGTAATAATAAAAAAAGATTGAACAACTAATTTCTTCTCTATTTAAAAGGCAAAAGTCAAGAAAAAGGAGGTAAGACCTATACCCTCCCCTCTGCTTTCTCCTGGGAGCAGATGCTGGCCAGCTGGCTACCTCTTGCTTGTTTGTAGAGGAACGAATCACACCCTTGCTTGCCAGCAGGTCCTTCTATTTCTACTGGTTGTCACAGTAATAAATCAATTGTTGCTGCAAAACACAGCTCCTATCCAACTCTGTGGGAATCTGCAAACTCTTTGCAGCACAAATGTCAGCCCATTGCTGACTGGGCTTTCAGACTCGAGTGGTTATTGTTTGCCAGTTAGTTTTTTGCATGGGAACAGTAAATTCCATTTACAAAAGCCTTCACCATTCGGACCCGTCTGCCTTAGGAGCAAACTAATTGCTTCTGTACGACACCACCCCTGCTGTGACTCACATACTGCACGTTTGTGCTGCCTTGGCTGGAGAAGCAGTGTCAGCTGCCAGCTGGACCTCCACCTTGCACACTGGGGCTGTTGTGGTCTGCCTCGTGTTGGGATCCTTACCACTAGGACTGCTCACGAGGGACCTCAGAAGCTCAGGGGGGCATTCAAGTGAGCTTCTCCCAATAGCTAATGCCTCTGAAAATGTATCTGTGTTGGAAAAAAAGTACACAGGAGAGTGTGTAAGACCTCAGTGAGGAGCTAAGAGGCATGCTGCCTCCTGCCTTGGAGGGTGGGCTGCTGGGGATGGTCTTGGCTCAGCCACATGAGCAAACATTGCCCAAATACCAGCAGGGTCCCAGCACAAGAGACATTGTAAGAGGTGAATAAACCAGTACAGGAGACTACAACATCCTCCACTTGGCTGAAACCAAGTGTTGCCAAAGATCTGTTTCTTTTTTTTTATTATTATTATTATTATTTTTATTTTTATTTTTATTTTATTTCTTTGTTTTGAAGGGACTACGTTGTTAATCATAGGGCTGTAGATACCTCCACTGTGATAGCGTTCAGATTCATGACTGAGACTTGCAGGTGTCACTGCACATAGCAGTAGTGCTCGGCTATGCTGCCTAAGCCTGTCACAAAATAACATGTGCCCGCCCAAAAAGATCATGGCTCACTACTTTCAGGGACTTCAGAGAGAAAATAAAATTCTATTCATAACGAACTTAAGAAGTTGCAACAAGTTGTAAGCAAACTGGCTGCTGAAATCCCCATGGTGGATAGAGCAGCACAACAGCCTGCAGGCAGCAGTGTCACAACCACCACAGGAAATGAACCATGCTAACTAGATTCCTCTACATTTCTTACTGCTCCAGGGTAAATGAGATTATAGCCATGACAGAGACGTGGGGGAAAGAAGATAATTTGGTGGCACACTCCCTTCTGATGCTTCCTGGCTTAGCTTACTCTTCTAAATTGGTACATTTTGTAGATTTAAACAATGAATTTTGACCAGCAAGATGAAGGGATTGTGGAGCAATCCAATGATGCTGACTTTTGGGCAGTCTGTAAATAGGACAGGAGTGCAATGCGCTCATCTAAAATCCCAGACTTCAACCTATTGTTACGTCTATGCAGGCCACATGATGCTCTGTGATAATGGTAACTACAACAACGCATGCAGGATCTGTGTGTACATCAGTCCTGTTTGGGGATGGGAAGTGGGCACTTGCAGCTACAGCAGTCCCATGGCAAGGAAAGGGCCTTTGCAGCAGACTGCTGCACTGGAAATGTGTCTTATGGTGAAGTTGTTTCAAGGACTGCAGCATGATGCAGCTGCTTCTCAGGGAACATAGGAAGGACTTTCCTGTGCTGCACTATGGATATGTGAGAAAAGGGTTTGCACAAGAAAAGGAGATTGGTTCCCACTGGATACCCAATAGTCAAATAGGGAGGGTGATGGATATTTGAGGTGAGTGTGTCTGGGTGCAGCTTCATTTTAAAATGCAGATTAAAGTTAAAATTCGACTGGTTTCCCTCCCATTCGGACACTAGCACTGCTGTAATTCGATGGGAAACAGCAGTTACAGCAGTGAAAGGTCACCAGCTCATCACCTTGTTCTGACCCAGGTGTGTGCCTTGTGGGCATATGCCAGTAGTGCATGTCCATTGGCACGAGAGGGAACTTTTAAATCTTTATTACTTAATGAGGCATCATTTAACGTAACTCAGAGATGAGTGAAAAGCAACTCAATGTCCTTTTTTACTTTCTTTCTGTTTGGACACAAAATGCTGTTAAAATACTTTTGTGAATCAGTGTCTACAAACAAGCAGGAAAACAAAAGTTCAAAAACAATTGCAGGCAGAGACTGCAACACAAATGCAAACACAAATCAAAGTAAATGATTTTCTGGTGAAAACAGATAAAGGCAGAGCAAGAAACAAATGTGTGGTAAATTGGTCTTATTTAGCCATTATCCATTTGAACATATTCGAATGCAAGGTTTGCACACAGACTGCTTATGCTTGCTAAATGGGAGCCTAGGCATTGGATGGGGAAAGACACTTAGAACTGAGATGAGGCAGGACAGTTCCCACACAACACAGTAAGTGACGGCTGTTGCAATGCTAACTAGTAGGGTGGAAAGGTGTCACTGCTATGCATGGTTCTAGAAGCTCAACAGCTGTCATAGTGAGGGCTGCAGGAACGAGTTAAGATCTGAAAAATCTGCCTTAGATTGAAGAATTTAATTGCCTTTTCTTAGCTGGCCCAAGGGATGGTTTAGAGATAACTTGACCAAGTACCAGCATAGCAAGGAAGTTTCAGGTAGCTGAAAGACCTTTATTGTAACAGACTGAAGCATAAAATGCAGAAGTACCTGTATGCATATACACATTCAAAGCAGATGCATAAAATTCATTTTGAAAGGTCAGGCTTTGCCGTCTGGACTCCTGGCTGCATGATATTCCAGAAGACATGGCCTTTGAGAAATCAGTCCCCCAAACAATAGTACCCACTGTACCTGAGGTGACGAGGGTGTCCCGTCTGGCCTGGCATTGAAAGGACAAACATTTCCCATGGGTGTTGCTCTGTAACTGCCAGGCCCAGGCAGATATAGGGCACCTCACGACTCCTACATGCCCTCAAATGAATCAAGCTGGAGTCAGTCCTGTCACTGGGGGTCTACATGACCTTCAGTAGGAGCAGCAAGTTTCAGGTATCTGGTGCACTGACACCTATTGACAGCAGAGATCACAGTATCGTTTATATAAGAAAGGAGTTACTGAAAACACCATGTCCAACCCCTTTGCTCAAGAAAGGTCATCCAGAGTATGTTGTCCAGGACCATGTCCAGATATGTCTGAGACCTCCACAAGCATGTTAGGTTTGCCCTAGGGGACACGTGAATCCTTCTGAAGTGACCGCAAGAGACCAAGGTGTATTGCAGCACCTGAGATGTTACTAGTTGTCTTTGTTTGGGCAACTGAATGCCACTCTTTGTGAGTACTTGAGTATGGTCCATTGCACGCCAAGCTCTGCTGTCTTCATTAACCAGACTACCACTGATTCTGGAGGGAACTGAGACATTTAGTGCACATATAGATGTCCAGGCTTAGGTGTCCTAACTCTGACCTGAGCCTTTATGACTGCAGTCTGGCTGTCTGCATCCTGAATTTGTAAGTCATATGGTAAGGCACAGAGGGTGTTGCTCAGGGAACAGCTGAGATCTGAAATCATGGCTACCTAAACCATAGGTCAATTATCTTCTTTTAAAATATAGTCATAGATTGAGTTTCTCCTTTGCTGCTTGGTTAAAAAAAGATCTAGTATACAAAAGTAGGGATGACACAGGCACTGCATCATGTTAAATCAGGGGGTGCCTGTATGTGGCTGTTGGAGCCAGATCTGTAAAACCTTGTCCCCAAGTCATTGAGCTAACGTACTCAACATCTGCTTCTGATCCCATATATCAAACCAGGACTCATGCCAGCTGTGTCAGCTGGAAATGAAATAAAAATCAGAAATGGCCCATTTATAGAAACATAAAATCATAAAATCATAGAATCACAGAATCACAGAATCGTAGAATGGCTAGGGCTGGAAAGGAAATTAAAGCCCACCCAGCCCCTGCCATGGGCTGGTTGCCACCCACTGGGTCAGGCTGCGAGGGCCCATCCAGCCTGGCCTTGAGCACCTCCAGGGATGGGGCACCCACAGCTCCTCTGGGCAGCCTGGGCCAAGGCCTCACCGCCCCCTGAGTAAAGAATTTCCTCCTCACGTCTAAACAAAATCTCCCGTCTTTTAGTTTAAAGCTATTTCCTCTTGTCCTATCACTGTCAGACTGTGTAAAAATTTGGTCTCCTTCCTGTTTATAAGCTCTCTTTAGGTACTGGAAGGCCTTAATGAAGTCTCCCTGGAGTGTTCTCTTCTCCAAGCTGAACAAACCAAGCATGCTTAACCTTTCTTCGCAGGTGACGTGCTCCAGCTCTCTGAGCATCTTTGTGGCCCTCCTCTGGACCCACTCCAGCAGCTCTGCATTTTTCTTGTGCTGGGGGCCCCTGGTCTAGACGCAGTACTCCAGCTGGATCCTCACGAGGGCAGAGTAGAGGGGAACAATCGCTTCCCCGGTACTGGAACAGAAACAGCCGTGGGAGCAGAACAATGACTGTTCTCCAAAATACAAACAACACTCACACATCTCCTCCAGCCATCTCCACATCCCACAGCCCCAACAGAGCAATCACTCCTCCGTGCAGCTCCCCTGCTTGTTCTGCCACCCTGAAGAGCCTGAAGCTTCAGATTTGCAGTCCTCTAGGTGAAAGAAGACAGGATTATAAACTGCACCATCGACTCCTGTTTTGGAAACCTAAATTCAAGGCTCTTTCCACAGTGATGGAAATCCTTTCCTGATGATTAGACTAGGTCAAGCCCTTCAGAAATCATTATTGCTTCTTTTCTCACATTCTGCAAGGAGATCAAGCTTCCAGGTTTGCATATTGACTCCCGAATAATAATGTATGAATGCTATTTTCATAAACTCAGCACCATATTTTACAGATACAGTACTTACAGACTGCTTTTAACTTTGCAAGCTCTTTTTTTTTTTTTTTTTTTTTTTTTTTTTATNTTTTTTTTTTTTTTTGTTAGCATTCTAACCGAAGTGTTGTCTTGCCATTCTGGTATACATCCAGCCTTCTCCAGACAGCTTTTCATGCATATTCAAATCTAACAAGCAAAACTCTGGGTAATAATTCTGATGTTATTGCCCTATGATTTCAATAAAGGGAAGATAACTTGATATATTGGTGACTGAGTTCTGTACTCTTACTACACAAAAAATAACTAAATCATGTGATTTCACAGGATTATCTGAATAAAAATAAAATACTAGCCACCCACACAACTCAAGTAACAACCAATCAAGATGCTCTCCCATGTTTATTATTGAAATAAATCTGTGATTTAAATTCAGTGACAAAATATTTGCAAACACTTATTTCACTTCAGCATGCTCATTTTCTATGATAACATGAACTAGATGAAATGCAAGTAATGGTGTAGTTCCGTGATGTTTAGTGCCACACATATGCTTAGCATCATGTTCTCTAGTCCGTACTGTGCCCCTGCATAGAAATGGTGTGACTTCATCTCCCGTTTATTACAGATGGAGTGACAGACACAGATTTTACTACAGCCAAAACACCATTAACAGTCAGTAGTACTTGGATATTAAAATTCCATGAACTTATCCCTCCACCAGACTGCCTGGTACGGAGTTATATTGCAGAAAATATACCATCATTGACGCGTACCAGGGGAAAACAGGAGTATCAAAGCTGATGTGCAGTAACTGAAGAACAAAATGGAGAAACTTCTGGATCCATTTTATCATCCTGAAAAAAACCTTCCAAAACAAACTGACTTGAAGAGCCAGCACAGTTGCTGTACCTTTTCAGCTGAGGACAGTGAGAAAGAATAATGTGTGTGAGAGGGACAGTAATTACCACTTGGCTGAACTCAAGAGAACTTGGAGAACAATGAAACGACATTTTGCTAGTCAGTCTGAAAGCACAGAACAGAACAGGTGGGAGTAGCATGGGTGAGAGTTGGGGTTTAGAGGCTAATAGGGAGCAGAGGAATGAAAAGCAGTACAAACAGAAACACTAAAGAAGAGGGGCAGAAGGGAAGGGTGTGGGAGACCTTATCCATTTTTACATCGTTTTGTCTTCACACAAAACTTCACGTTCCAATTTCCTTTCAGTGACTTTAGCACAACATGATGCAAGTCCCTTCAGGACTTTTAACACTGCTAGTCATATGCTAAAGGCAAATCCAGTTGGAACAGTGATGATATATACATGTATAAGGCTGTATATATCGTATGTATGTTTGTATGCACTCAGCCCTGCATAATTGAAGAATATTTTAATAAACAGATTTACTGTTAAGTGTATGTATAAGGTAACACATATTTACATGTTTCACGCTTGTGCTTATATACCTAAAGCAAAAGAATTGTGATTTTCTGCATGGTGCTGAAAAGATCCTTCCACACAGCCACAGTTTACAATCCAGAGCAACAGAACACCTATGAAGTCAACTCATTAATGAGCTTCAATCTATTTACATTTCCCTCAGAATTAACTTGTCATTACCTTACTGTATCCACAAGCAGCACAGAGCTGACTCACTTAATTGGAAAAAATCCAACACAAAAAGATATTGAATGTGTCTGAAAATTAATGGCTATATGTCTTATCCCTTTTATTTCCAGATGGCAGATTTTTGTTTTGAATCCTAAGGGGATATTCTCAATGAATCTGAATACACTAATATTTTCTTATTAAATAAAATTATTGCATTCTTCTCATCAATGTACTGTTCTTCCTCTGTTTTTTTTTTTTTTTTTTTTTTTCTGAGGGGTGTCTGCAGGAAACCAAAGGAAACAGAAGCAAGATTATGGTGTATGAATCAGAAGAATATGTTTATGCAGGAAATGGTGAAATATTGCCTTTCATTTTAAAGTATTTTCTAAATATTCAGGAACTCAGACACTTGGTTTAATTTCCACTGTGTGACTGAAGGGCAGGTATGGTGTTGTAAATCAGGGCAATAAATACTTCCACACGAAAACTGCCACCTCTGTGAGATAGCAACTGACCTCTAGCTTCTGATCATACAGTTATGCAGTTAAGGAAGAGTTAATAATTGATTTTTAAAGACATGCAAAATACTCCAGAGGAACCTCTGATCCTTTATTTAATCAATTATTAAAAAAAGTCACTGATACTGACTGCATTGAAACACACAGGTAAAATGTTGAGAGCTCGATAATAAGCAAATTCTCCTTTCTCTTGAAGAAAAGTGCAGCTTGTCCATCTTTGGTACAAGAAGACAACATGCCTGGAGTCCTGTAGGTGAGTGTTTGATGCCTGACCTGGCAGTGATGGAGATGATCCGAGCCCCAACAGGGACATGCCCATTCCTGATGCATAGCTACTTCTGGGTGATTACAGAGAAGCTAAAAACTGAGTCAAAATACAAACCCTAGCAGAGACATTTTGGGGAAATATGGGACAGTCATTACAAGCTGCCCTGATAATTTGACTCTTGCACAGACAGTTTGGGATATTTGCAGCCATGTGTTCATAACTGACTGTTTTAAACAAACTCGCCTAAACTCGCCTTGGTTTAGACACAGACAAATAAAATGGCAGCTTCTCCTGCGGAGAGAGAGCCCTGGGTGTGGTACAGGCCACTCTTAGCAGCACGGGATAAGAGATCCTCCACTCCTGATGCTTCAGACTGCCAAGGGAAGGCTCTGGAAGGGCGTACACATGCAAGACCTCCCTTATCTCTAGACAAGAACAAAAATTTCTTCATGCCTTCACAATAGTTTACTTTTTATTTCTGATGTTTTAATGCTACTAGAAATAGCATTTATAGCACAATGAAAAGCGGTGGCACATACTGCTGGAGCAAGAGAGTGGAAGACTGACTAAAACCATCCCAGCACTCAGTTCCCACATACATTGCTCACTTCTTCCCTGAATCTCATTCACCCCATTTTTTGAAGGAAATGGACAAGGAATAGTGGGTCACCAAAAGGCCTTGGTGGATCCCACAAAGTTCCTACCAGCCCCTTTCTCCAACCTATTCGGAGCTCTCTCTGAACCACAGCCCTGTCCACAGTGAATCTTCTTCTCCTCCTATTTGGTATTTTCTACAGTTCCTCTTTCAATGATGAGAGTAAAGTAGAGCTCATATATCTCTTCAGATGTCATTTAGAAAGAAAGGCAGAGAAGGCACTATCCTTTTCATGTATCTTGCCTTCCTGAGGACCTTAAAAAGATACCTCTTTTGAGGAATGTCCTGGAAGTAGCTTTAAATATTCCTGCCTTGCATGCATGCTTGTGTCCTGCCCTAAGAAGCCTCCAGCTGCTGTTAAACAGAGATACTGAGATGTTCAGCCTCCCACTGAAAGTCTTTATCAACTTGCCAGCAACATGAAGCAATTTCAGAACCTTTTCTCATGCACATATTGACTTTCACTTCACTCCTTAAAAAGGATTATTGGATCTTCAGATAGTGAATGATGATATTATCACTAAAGAATTCATTAATTTTGAAAAACATTCGCCATCTATCAAGTTCAGCAAATGAACTGAAAAGAAGATATTATAGGAAAAACAAATATGATATTCTTAATGAATTTCCCAGAGGACAGTTAATATGAATCACAATTCTCAGGGACTAGCAATAGATTTTGCTTTCTTAATGGTGCTGAGAAATGAGCTCAATGGTTAGCAAGAGGAAGGAATGGTATAAAAACATATACCAACACAAGCTGAAGACCTCAATTCTGCAATTATTTCTGCGGAAGCCTGGGCCTGATGTATGGAGACACTGACAGACTCGAGGTAGTTGAGCAGAGCCATCACAGCTGGAGAACCTGCCCTGTGAGGAGAGGCTGAGGGACCTGGGTTTGCTCAGCCTGGATGAGGGACAGCATCAGGGCATCTGACAGCATCCTGCCCCTGCCTACCAGGCGGGTGTTGAGGAGTTGCAGCAGTGCACATCAGGAGAATAAAAGGCAGGAGCTATAAATTCAACTAGTTTCCAGCTGTGTATAGGGGAAGAAATTTCACTGAGGACAGTCAGGCACTGGATCAGGCTTTTGCAGTCTCCGCCTTAGGTGGGTTCAAGACACGACTGGCTGAAGCCCTGGTCTGGTCTCGTAGCTCACCCAGCTTAAAGCAAGAGGTTGGTCTTGAGGTAACAGAGGCCCATTCCAATGTGGCTGATCCTGTGTTTCTAACACCTTTGGTGTACCAGTTTACCATGAATTCTGGTGGAGATTACTGCCATAAAGATGTATTAGTATCACCTCATTTAAGCAGGTCTACCTTTACAATGAAATTTGCTGGTCCACATTAATAGATCCAGGTTATAAAATTCTAGTGACAACCATAAAACTACTTGGGAAAAAAAACAAGATATTATTGACTGTGCAAGACTAAATCCTCTTACAGCCTGTTTCCTAGCAAAAGGATAGTTTTTTAAATGAAGAGGTGCAACACCCTGGAAGAGGAATAATAACTACAAACAATTCCTAATTCCTGCAAGTGACATGAAAATTCGACACAAGTCTGTCTGGTCCCTGCTGCTGAAGCACTCTCATTCATACTAATCTATTCCAAAAATCACATTACTCCTGCACTGTGAGCATCTCCATTCACACAGGCACTCATCCAGAATTATGCTGAGAACATATTGCAGAAGCCCTGCATTTCAGAGCTAAAAAAACTTGTGCTAATTGAGACAGACACTTCCAAGCAGAGAACACATGCATGAAGTTTAAACTTCCTCATACATGGCAGAAAATCCACATTCTCCACAACACTACATCTCTAGTCCTTTTGCAGCCATATATACAGGATGAAAAGCTTCAGGCCATCAGAAAAAATGGTACTTCCTGCACTTACAGCAAGATCATATTGCCCTCTGTAAGCAATTTGGATTGTTAAGAAAAATGCTGCTTTATTTTAACACAAATATGGCTATGAATGTCATTAAAATAGCACAGTAACGAGCTTGAGCTGACTGCATATATTGCATTTTCATGTTCGTTATGAAAACTAATGTCATCTTAAATATATGCGATGCTTAAATATAGAGCTTTTCCTAGTGAAAAGTATATAGAAAAGAAGTTTAAAAATAAAATGCTTTGTTATGAATACACAGAAAAAGTCCTACCTGAATTATTGACTCGAATTACTGAATTAAGAACCACAGACCCCAGCAGAATTTAACCAATTAGAAGTTTGATCTGCTTTTGCCCCAGAAGGGCACAATTTTTATTTCCAACTCCAGGACGGAGATGCAAAGCACTGCTGGAGTCTGAGTGGTTGTACAGGTATAGGAACATCCCTCCATAGAGTAATGTAAGATTAGTTGCACTAATGCCAGATGATTTTGTTTTTATCAAATTGATTTATACTGATTCTAGAAGTGCTCAGAAACCGTAAAATATTATGGGGTATATTTGGGGTCCTCTAGTAGCTGCCTTTCTCATTCTTCTAGTCTATGAGCAAGCAGAAAAGAAAACCCTTTCCAGAAAGCAAGATAAAATTTTTTTTACAGAGTATTACCTTCAAACTACCAGAGCAAAAACTAAAATCTAAATGGAAAAAGAACGGTAAAGATTCTACTTCTGAGATGAACCAGTCTTCTAATGATTGAACAGTTTAATACATATGACTTACGCTTTCTCTGCCTGGGTCTGTCATCTTTTTAAATGCCATTAAGCCTCCGTGTCAAAAAGCCCACTAAGACAGTGGCTGTTATTCAGAAAGAGACAATAAAACTGAGGTAGATGACTGAACTGTATGGGCAGTCTCACTCCAGAAATAATGAAGCTCACAAACTGAGTTTTGCCATTTACATTCACATCCTAAATCAACCAAGCCCTTAAATGCACACAGTTCTGGCCAAGAGCAATTTACCAGGCAAGGAAAACATCAGTAAGAACTTAATAAAGGTTTTTTACACATTCAATATATGATACTAGTTCATGTATAAATAGAATAACAAAATTTCAAGGGATGTCTCTTTGCTTCTTCCTTCAGAAACACTGTATATCTAAGGAACAGGACAATGGACTTTTGGCTTCCTGTAAGTCCATAGAAGTACCTAGTGAGGTCCTCATAACCTGTTCGTACAAAGGAGCATGTCCAGATAACAAGCTGGGAGGGGATTTTGTGCATGGTAGGAATACACAGTAGGTAGCAAAACTGCAGTTATGGGTCATAAATAAGCTCATGGATCTGTAGTCACTCCAGAGCCTGCCAAAAGCAATTGCTTCTGGGCTGCTAGAGCTTCCAGGCCTGCCTACTCAAAGCCTAAAACCGATAGCTGAGCATCTGGCCCAACATTATGGCAGTATGAAAATAGTGTCTTCTGTGTCAATAAGCATCCACTAATAGTTCTGGCCATTGATTTCTGCTGTCATGTTAGAATATAATTTTATTTCAGTCACTGGGTTTTGAAAAAGAATTAGGGAAGTAAGGAGGTGGTGGTTGAAATAAACCATTTGGGATGATAAACAGTAACAATGAAATGCTCTGTAACTATCCTCAATATTCAAAGTTATTAGAAGTAAAACAATTGACTTTTTAACATACAAACAGAATAAATACACTAAGTGTTCAATATTTAATGTGGAAGTGAATATACATATGTTCCATAACTGATTTTGATTTGCTGTGTAATCAGTGACCTCTTGCTCACCTGAGATACCATTTTGATGTACATCAATGTATTCTGAAAATGATCAGACTCGGTCAAAATAGAAGCATTTTTGGAATGTAAGTCACAGAAAAATAAAAAGATCAAGGTAGCTGAAGTAGTGCACTGTTCAAAAAACCAACTCAAATAACCAGAGAAATGTTAAAAACGGAGACAATAAAACAGATCTTTTATTTGTCTTTTCATTCTGCTGATGTCCATGAAAGAAATCATCTTCCCATTTTAAACACACTGCCCTACACTTAATGAAAATCAATAAAATAATGGAATGAGAATTATATTCACAATCTCAAGATAAAATTGCATCTTTGCATCAGCTAGCACAGTTTTCTTATACTCGTATCGTCCTAAATAGTCTAGTTTTTCCGCACAAATAATCTTTCCGAAATATCATCTCATTTGTTACAAAATGAAATATTATTCAAGACTGACTGCTGAAGCATTAATTTGTAAAACTTATTATTTTAAGATGTTGTGCTGTTAGAGGTGCCTTTTATTTCCATTCAAATAACTGCACTAGGGTCTATTAAATTCCGAACCGCTGAAATGTTTGAAATTGCAAGGATCGCAAGCAACCCACTGAGACAGTGGAGTATTTCTTTTCTCTTCTGTTGTCTGTCAGAACAAACCCTTAACCCAACACCTGAGCTCCTGAGCTCTTGCGCTCACTCCTACCTCCCCTCTGGTGGCCCATTCTTCATGTGATCCTCAGCCCCTGAGGATGATACCACCCTTAGGTCAGGTCATTTCTCGCTTGGAGCTAATACCACAGGTTGCTGCACGTTTATTAGAAGCATCAGCTGTGTCAGCTACGTAGCATTTCATGGGCTGAACTCAGTGTTAAGGCTGAATATGACCCAGTTTCTATATGCCTCAATTTAGAATTTGCAGATATAGAAATGGTGACATCTATCCCATAAGTAAACTAAGTTGCTTAATGTTGCTTTTAAGCAGGCTTTAAATTCCAAGCTGGATGAATAGGCAAATTTACATAAAAGACCATGAACTAAAATCCTACCCATTATGTCTGAATCATTTAAGTTTTAATTCTATGTTTAGATGTGTTTCCCCAAGCTCCAGAAATTAGGAAGCCTGGTAAATGAGAGAGTGAGAGCAAACCTTTCATGAGAAAGGTTTATCCATTTCTAATGACATTATTAAGAGTGCTAATGACATTATGAGTGCTCACCTAGGCTTTGCTCTTTAAAACTCTCATGAATGGGCCTGTCTTTTAGTTGAACTCAACAGCAAAAAAGGACAGCAATACTTTTTAAACGTAAACATGTAAGTTTACCTTTGAAAGTTATTTCCAATTTATATCATTACATTTTAAAGTCATTTCTGATTTCCCCAGTGCTGTACAAAAGAAGCGAGAAAATTCCTCCAGCATTTTCAGAGTAAATTTATCTTTTACTGGAGAGATAATATCACATTCTGCTCCTCATCTCTCTGTGGTTTCTTAATTTCTGGATTGTGTGAAGGATCCCACCATTTCTCGACAAGGTTGTGTTTCTAATCTTTTTCTACAAGCTGAACCAAATATTTTTCCATATGTCAGGAGCAAAATGCCTCCATAAGATAAGATCAGCTTTCCATGGAAAGTTTCCACTCATACATGAACTAGCCAGGGATGATTTATAAACCACTTCAAAAGTTATACAAAAATTATTCTGTTTAGACTACTTGCATTTTTTTTTTCTTTTTGCTGCATGCAGGTTTAGTTTTGCTGTTAATAAAATGGCCATTTTTCCTATTCTCTCACTTGTTCAATGGACACAATCTGGCACAATTTTCACATCCAACTGCATCAGCATCCCTCTCAAAGGCCATGCCCAGCCTGCAGCTGCTCAGCTGCGTGTTGGCAGATGAATTGCCAGTCCCCAAGCCATGACGCTTCGCAGGCTCCTGCTCCTTTGGGTTGCTGATGACCCCGCATTGCATGGCCACCAAGCACACAGACTCGCTCTTGGCGATGCTCATAAGCACATAAATAAGAAAGACTTAGCAGCCAGGCCATGGAAGGTCCCATAGTCCAACTGTGAAACCACCAGCAAGCCCACAGTGCCCCGACACTATTTGAGAGACCTGAGCTATTTAAACACAAAGAAGTGACCATTTTGCAAAACTGTGAGCCTTCAGCAGGACAATTACGCTGCTGATGGTCTGGCAGAGGCATCTCATCTCCTTCCTTGGCGTACGATGGCTGACCATGTGCAAGCTGCTGGCAGGAGGCAGCTTGGCTGCGCGTCAAGCAGGTGCAAGATGTGAAGGGGATGGAAAAACAAGTGATGCTGCCTACAAAAATAGCCACTGCTTTAGAACGCGTAGTGCAGGCTCAGGGGTGAGCAGCACATTGCGCAGCAATGATTTCAAGGTCACAGTAACAGGTTTATGAGGGTGAGCTTCACAGAAACACTCTGGGCAGCAGGTCACAGTAGCTCTGTGAGCAAATCCACAAGTAAAAAACAAGATAACATTCTATACTACATCACAGAATATAAGAGTTACAGAAGCATTTATGTTGTAAAAAAACCTTAAGTTTGTGAAGTCTAACCAAAATGCTGTAAAGCTAACATAACATTAGGGCTCTGTGTTCATTTAGTTCAGATTACAGGGAAACATAATGATAAGACTCAGCTTCATGGGAACTGCGTCTGGCTGGACCTCTACCAGCTGCCTGATTTGTTTACTTAAGAGTAATGTAGTCTAGGTTCATTTCTCAGAGACTCTTTTCCCATTACCGTTTTACACGCATACCAGAGGAGTACTGTGCAGCATCACCGAGAAAGGATACGGAGACTGTCAAAACAACAACATAAAAAAAAAAATCAAGCATATCAAGAGCAGATCTTTGCCTGTGTAGACCCCAAGCTGAACTGTGAATCACAGAATCACAAAATCGTAGAATCACAGAATCATAGGATCATAGAATGGCTTGAGTTGGAAGGAGCCCTAAAGTCCCCCAGCCCCAGCCCCTGCCATGGGCTGGCTGCCACCCACTGGGTCAGGCTGCCCAAGGCCCATCCAGCCTGGCCTTGAGCACCTCCAGGGATGGGGCACCTGCAACTTCTATCCATAACTGCATGTGGCAGATGTGCAAGATGTGCAAGGCCACTTGTAAGAACAATAATTCTTTGCCTCCTTCCTGCAGGAGGCCACAGGTTCTCACTGGCTATATAGCACAAGAATTACTTCTGCAGCTTCTGTTTCACATGCCAAGCAAATCTGAGTTGGGGAGGGCAAGTGGAAATGACTACTAGTTTCTCACTCTGAAAATCAAGGCTAGGCATTGTCACCAGGGTGCAAAAACAAGTGCCTTTCAGGCTAGTGCTTTGCCCACACGTCCACAGGAATATGGAGTTATATCCAGAGCACCTGACTTTAACTTTGAGGGCCAGAGGATGTTTGGTGTCATCCTGGGCTGAGGGAGCTGATGAGACAGGGGAAACAGGTCAAGTGATAATATCACAAGAAATTCTCTGTTGGTTCTTCTCCCATTCTTCTGTGTTCAGAATCACAGCATGCTCAACTGAATCTTTCCAGCCCAGAGAAACAATCCTAATTTATAATATTCGTAATTGCTTTTCCTTTTCTTCTCCCCCAGCTGGCAGATGCACCTGTACCGTATCAGAAAAGCTCTGTGTTGTGCTTGCAAGAATGATAATAGAGCCAGCACAACAATTCTAGCTCCTGATCTCTGCGAAGAAACCTCAGTAAGCAGCATTTGCTCTTTATTTATTTATTTTCAGTCTCAGCGCTAGCTCAAGCTCAGAAATAATTTCTGTTGCATTTTATTTGCTTTTATTATAGGGAGTTCTGAATTCTCCCTCTTAATTGCTACGAAGAATAGCTTTTGGAAACAAGCCAAGCTTTCTGCTTTGATAAGAATATAGGAAGGCAAAGAATGCTGTGGGTCAACATATGGCAAAGTGTGCTTACAGAGACAGGGATCTCCTAACAGACAGGGATAAAAGAAGACGACTTCTATCACATGTATCAACCAAGAAATGCATACACCTGGGACTGGGCATAATGAATATTTTAATTACAACTGCCTGCCTTCAGATGCAAGTTAAAGATTCAGTGCAAAGCAGAGGTGCAAAGCACCATCAAATTCAGCCGCATATGCAGGAGTAAACAAGGTAAATAACGCTTCTGACATCTACAGAGTCAGCACAAGTCTTGTTGTCTTGCTGGGTTATGGAGAAGCATTTCAGAGCTCTATTTGTGCCCAACTTCTGGTATGAACCTGCCATCATACTTTTGGATATATCTCATTGTCCTGTACCTCTGAAAAGGCTATCTGACCGAGGAATAAGATCTACATTCAAAACCAAGGTTAAAAACTTCAAATACTACAAAATCTTAAGATGTCATCCTGGTGACCTGCTGCATGTTTGCGTGTTACCCTTGTAGAAGGAAAAGGTGGATGGAATTGACTTCAAGCTGTTTTCATATGAACAATTTTGAACTGATTCTACCAGTCCTGATGCCAATAAATCAGGCTCAATAGTCCCAGCTATGATATTTTTAAAGTAATTTCAAGATTGCGTAGCTGTATCCCTCTCAACCTGTATGCTGTATAAGGAAAAAAATATTTTTCTTTTCTTTAGTCCTTAAAGTCTAAGGCTGCTTGTAGAAAAACAATACACAAATGCATGAAAGGTTTGGCTTCTTGTTGCAGAAAAGGACTCTGGAAACTTGCTTTTTCCACCAGCGTGACTTTGATTTTAGTATTATTTGCTTTTTCACTGAGGAGAGAATCACAACAGATAACACAGACTGAGAGAGGGCATGGAATGAGTTCAGCCAGTGTATGTGCAAAATAACATTAATTTAAATACACTGTTAGTGTGGAAAAACAAACAAACAAACAAAACCAACAAAACCAAACCAAAACAAACCAAAAAATCCATCGGGCTGGATGCAGTTCGCCCTTTGTACAATGCACCTGACTGCTGCTCTGTTTAAGGAGCTGTGATGAGCCTGCTGTGGCTATGGGTGCACTCCAGAGGAAGAGTAGAGTGCCACTTCCCGCGGGGAGTGACATGGCACTGACCCATCCATGGAGACCTCAGTGGACCAGGGTGTCCGCCCCACAGGGAGCTACTGTCTTCCAAAGAGGACATGAAATCACCAGCCTGCCTTTAAGGCCATTGACATTTTACAAGCTCTGGGTTACTGAATTTTGTATCCAGACTTTCCTTAATACATCCAGTTAATTATGTAAATCCCAAGGCTTTTGTATGGCTCCATTCTCTATTAGGCAAACTGCAAATGCCTGTACAGATCAGAAGAGCCAGAGTTCAATTTGCATCAGCAGAGACGGATGCATCGGATTCAAAGTTCACACCTAGATCTGCTATTAAGAAATGTCAGAGCATTTCACATGTGGCTTGATTTTGTTTTTAATCATCCGTCACATCCTGGCTGAAAATGTGCAACTTTATTTGCATTGCTCATACATTATTTGCAGGCACCAATTAATCTCTTGGTGAGGGATTTCTTGCTAACTGAGGTAAACATTAGACAGAATTTTTCCTCTTCTGTCACAAGTGTGATGATGAGATTTTGCTTCTCTCTTCAGTGTTTGAGCTCTTTTCATTCAGGTTGTACTGTTCAGACTTCCATGAAGAACGGACAGAATATAGCAAAAATGTAAAATAAAATAAAAAAGTTAAACAAAATAAAATATCTATGCTGTATTTTTTTTTCTAGTTGTGTTCCTCCTGTCCACCTTAGTTGAGACCAAGGGTGATATGAATGAAAGGATTAAACAGCATTTCTGTGAGGCTCACAACTGCTCAGAGCCCCTGCCTCCCTGCAGGCAAGATTAAGAGAGCATCAAGGATCTGTCTTCATTGTCACTTCAAACAAACTTGTGTGGGCTGTACCCTGGAACTACCTCGTAGCCATCTGGTAAACCTTGAGCTGGCAAACTCCCTCCATGGACAGCAGTAAAATAAAACTCCTGCTACTCTGAGCTCGCATACTCTCAAGCATCCTTTGCAATTCACAGGTCAGTTCCTGCCCAAACCCAACAGAGTCTTTGTTGGATCATATTATTTAGCAGCAGCAGGAAAGGGATTGGCTTTGTTCTCTGACATTTTGGGAACACCTCAGGGAAATACATGAAGGCACAGCTAGCCATGGACTTTACAGCAATGCAAAGACCCTTAAATTCCTCAGAAATGGGATCGGGGTCAAGGATTGCTGTAAAAAAAAGGAAAAGAAAACCATCTAGTCAGTATCACAAAATTAATCAAAGTATTCAAGTGTAAAATACAAATTATGCAGCTGAAGAAGACATCAGTGAAAGAGGTTTTGTATATACTGATCCTAGTGCCACAGTTTCACTCCTAAAATATGGTTTGCACAGTTTTCTTGGCATTTTGTCTTAGGTTTATCTCAGGTCACATTTTTCTTGTGCTAGTAAATGTCCTTTCTGCCTACTGGAGTAGTCAAATGTTTTCCACTCTGGTACAGGACAGTAAACATAGACTTAAATCCACCTCTCCCTGATAGTTAACTAATTTGCAGAATTATTGCTCCAGTTTTATTGTACATGCAGTGAAACGTGAGCAATACTGTTCAAGACTAACCCTAATAGCATGCAACTTTTTTCCCATTCTAATGCCTAGGAAGATACCGATATTATTATCAATTTTTATGTAGTACTAATTCCCACCTTGTTTCTCTGATCAAATCATCCTGTGCTGAGTCTCTTCGGTAATGCAGCATTTCCATCTCCCATGAGGACCAGTGCACACACAGGCACCTACTGCTGCTCAAGGCATTTGTCTCACACAGCATTCCACAGGAAGAGAAATCTCTGCTGTCCCAATGCTTGTGTCCTCTGAGAACACTTCCTTGAGGCACAGAAGGACATATCATAGAATCATACAAAATTAGGTTGGAAAAGACCTTCAAGATTGTCAAGCCCAACCATCAACCTGACCTACCGAGTCCCATCACTAAACCACGTCCCTTAGTGTCACATCTCATATCTATTAAATACCTCCAATAAATCACATGAGGCAACGTGAATGATGCATGGGGAGAAGGTAAGTATATACCACAGAAAAAAATGTGGCTCTATCTGGTCCTTATGATAAAAACGTGACAAAAAGAGACTTTAAGCTATTAACTCGACTCTCATGTTGATGTAGACAGAGTGAGGCAAATGTCATAACATCTTTTGTAAAGCACTCTACATTAATTGACAAACAAGATGTTCCATTTCTCCACTATATTCGGAGGTCTATTGTTAAGAAAATTAATTGAAAATGACAAAACCTATTACTGAATATTACTTGAAGACATTTTTTGTTTTCTGGCTTCATATTCTGTTTCCCTCCCAGAAGAATTCAAGGTCCACAAAACTCTTGGCAGCATGACAATTTTTTTGTCACTCTCTCCATTTGGGTGTTATTATTTGGGGCACGGTAATCAGGGGTTTTGCACACAAACAGTGGAAATACATGACTGAAAATTTAAGTAGTGCGTTTTCAGCAGAGTGAGTATTTTGCTGAAAATGTGTTGTGCTCAACTCAGCCACTGAAAAGATATCAAAATGGCCTTTTCCCTCTCCTTATACAGAGCAGGAGGGAAGAGACACACCATGACTGTATGTTCAAAATGTGCAAATGAGAAAGGAAAACAACAGAAAACCCAACTAAATAGATGGCTCATGACCAAGTCTTAAAAATTAGTTTTGCTTCACAAAAGCATGGGCTATCCCAAAAACTGATGGGTTGGTGTTCCAAGTGCAGCAAGCACTTCTAATCTGTTCATTACATTTAGATACTCTACGCCATGCAAATATACCTGGAAGAGCTGCCTCTCTCACCTCCGCTTTGATTGTTTTGTTCTCTGGTGCCACTGTACGCAAAGTGAAATTCTTTGAAGAAGAGACTGAGGTTTGTTGGTTTTATTGTGCATCTGTGCAATGCCTTGCGTGTTGGGCACAGCACAGCCAGGCACGGTTCCTGGGTTCTCCTGCACTGCAAATGGTAAACAGCTTTCCAAAGAAATGTGTAGAATTTTTCTCCCATTTTCCAAAATGTGCATTAGGTGTATGATTTCTTACAGATTCATAATCGACATCCAGCAGGCAGTGACACTGAAGAGCACCTGGGAATCAAACAGTAAAGCTGAGAATTCCCTCCCTGGCCCTTATCAAACACCTCCAGGCACCTCTGCTGTCTGCAGAGATCAGAGAAAAGTAAGGGCACTTGGCCTCTGTTCAGACAACACAGGCAGCACAGGCAAACAACAGAGTAAAGGTAGCCACATTTAAATTTCTGCAGGTAAGGACTTTACCAAGAAGCAAAGATGAATATTACTCTACCCTGTAAGTGAGAAGAATCCAGCAGCATTAGTCCATGTGTGCTGCAAACAGTCTAAGAACAGAACTGCTTCACAAGCGTGGGAGTTTGATTTCCTGTCTTCAATGGAAAGAGCTTCTTACTTATCAGTTATTTCACGTTTCATGAGCACTGGATTTAACTGAGAGTTTAGTTAAACTTGTTTTCTTGCATACAGCTTGTAACTTTATCAATATACATTTACAGTGTACCCCTAGCATGATGTAAGTACAAAACCTTCAAGCTTACTTTCCAGAAAGCTGAATCTCAGCTGAAGTTAAAAACAGACCGTGCTTTCAGCAGCACCAGGTCACACGGACTGTGTAACCCATCATACAAACCAAAGTAGTTCAATACATATCTTAATAAGTACCTGGAAATCTAGATGTGGCCTGTTTACCCTTATTTGTACAGAGAATTAGGAAGTGGAATTTGTCATTTTAAAACAATTATTCTGTTGTTAACAGAAATAATGAAGGCTATTTTACTATGAAGTTTCATAGAAAAGAAAATCTAATGGGGTCTTTCCTGTTGTGATCATTCAATCTGCGTGACTGGCCAGCTGTAGTATGGAATAACAGCCGGAACGTGGAGATGCCTGGAGACAACCTGAGTTGAACACTTCTTGCATCAACTGCCATAAAAGTGAACAAGCACTGTTGCCCACACTTACAGTCCACAAGAAAGCATGCAAGGAAAAGAGTAGAGAGGCACCTGGGTCAAGCAGGAAGCTGTCACTTCCAGCACAGGTCCTTCCCTGGTTTTTGTTTCTTTGCAGACGATCTAGGTTCCAGTCCTAAATCCACAGAAGTCCATAAAATACACCTATTGATGGCTGTTAGCTTCAAAATAAAAGAACAAATAATTAAAACATCAAGATTTTCTTTCTACCTACTCTGTAAAGTTTGCTTTAATGTCATTCTAAGAACAAGTCCTTTTCATTTTATTGAAAAAGTATATCAAAGCAATAATAAGTGGTTTGATCCTGTAATGAAAAAACATTTTACCTCTTTTTTTTTTTTTTTTTGACTAAAAAATCCCTTTCAGTTAATAATGGTCCTGTTTTCAAAGTAAGGAACTAGAAATTCTGTGTGTGACCATTCCATATACCAGCAGTAAGTTTGTTTTTGTTTCTTCAGGGACAATAAATTGGAGCCTTTCATCAACTACCATTCATCTTCTCTTCTTATGAGGCTGCAAGCAAGCAATTATCAGTGAAGTTCAATGATCAAGGCTCTTCATGAATTTGCAGTACAAACTGATCCTGACTAATTAATCTGACAAAATACATGATTTAACATACTCCTCAATGCCAGTAGTTCTTTCTCTGTCATTCCCTTTTATATCAGAATTTCTTCATACTTCCTATTTCAAATTGCACCTGAAAGAATAATTTTTACCTGGCAATTTCAAGATGTTTGCAAATACTGCCTAAGGTGCACAGAGACAAAGAAAACTCTCTGTTGGTATAGGCCTGCACATTTTCACGAGCAGTCAACCAGTGCCAACTAATACTTGTAGGAAATATGGTGAAGATAAGTAAGGTTTCTGTTTAGGGGATGCAAGGGGCAGAACTGAATTGTTATGTGTGTCACAGCTGTAAAGAATTTCTCCCCAAACAGTTTTTGTGGGGAGGAATAGGGGAAAGATGGCTTTGATACACCTGTTTTACACTGGGATTTTATTAATTTTAAATTTGATTTTGGGTACGTTTTATTTTGAATTGTTTTTTAAACATTTTAGATCTCCATTCCCATTTTCATATTGTTCCCTTAATTCCCTGAACTCCCCCAAGACATGCACCCAAGGCTGGAAGGAGTTCAGATGCACACGCTTTTTATGATTATGTTAAATCTTGTTCTTCATTGCCAGGGTTGGTCACAAACTCTGCCATGCCTTCTTTGACCCCTAGAGGCACGACTAAGCCTCAGGACACATATGCCATGGCCTGAAGAAGGAGCCATCAATCTATCTGACAAATATCGCCCCCCTAAAAACCACAACTAAAGATGTTATAGATGCTAAAAACATATGTAGCTGTGTCAAAGTCTAGAGATTTCAGCAACACCCTCCTACTGGGGTCTGAGTGCCTCTGAGCGCTAGCAGGGGCACTAAATCTCTTCCCCTATTTGCCCCTCAACAACCATGTGAGTAGTCTGGTACGCTGAGAAATGCCCATACAGAAAATTGCCATGACGCTGCCCCAGGTTGTAATTCGGTGGGTACAAAGAAGAACAGTCCTCCCTCCTAACACTTCTGATGTGAGGCAGGCAGATACATAAGCACTTTCCCTTGTTGGAGGTGAGGTCTGGAAGAGCCTGTAAATGTTACCCAGAGCTTGAGCCCTTTCCTTCTCCCCATCAGCCAGAGAAAGCTGTATAAATGGTAGAGCAGTAAGGAGGCTAACCAGGCACCTCCACAGCACTGCCCTTTCCAGCACTCACCAGTTCAGGGGTGCCTGGTTCTATGTGCAGAAAGTGGGGTGAGCTAACTGGTGCCCAGTACTCCATACTTGATGAAGTTATGGGTCTTTTTCTTTTTTTCTCTCTCTCTCTCTTTTTTTTTTTTTTTTTTTTTTCCTGCCTGCTAGTAAACTGTCACTGTTATGGATTTGTAACAAATGCATATTTGATTTTGAAAACCACATTTGAATATGAAAGTATATCTAATTATAAAATAAATATACAGTGTCAAAGACATTAATATATTTCTCTTCCCAGGATTTGATCAAAAATGCTCAGGAAATCTCATGTTGCTTACAACATTATGTTTTTCTCAAGATGACAAGTAGGAAAAATAATTGTGGTTGAAAGACTCAATCCTGCAAATACTTATGTGCATGTCTTCTTTGGCTGGCATGGGTAGCATAAATTCCAGTACCTGCTTGCACAAAATTCACAAGCGAACAAAACAGCACTGAGTTTCTGCATGACCACATTTCAGCATTTCCTCAAGGGAAACTGGGGACATGCTGACTTCAAATTGTCATTTCTGAAGTCCAAACCACTTCTGAAAAAGTGATGTAGTCCTAAAGGACTTGAAGCTATTGTAGGTGTGATTCTGATCATAACACAGAGCAAGTCTGGAACTTTTCCACTGGATACAGCAGCAGCATACAAGATTGTTCAGAGTAACGTAACAGTTTTAAATCTCAAGCCTACTTGTGTTAAGGAAATACTTAGATTTTAGAAATGAGAATTTACGGTCTATTGACCATTGTTTTTCCTCTAAGGAAACAGTGAGGACTTTTTCACTAAAGAATTTATATTTTATTTTGGCCTTTAGATCTTTTCTAGCAGGGGAAGTAACATTAAACCAAGTCTGAAAAATATATATGGGTTAGAAATTAGCTTCCTGAAGTGGAGAAAATGCTTTTACTTTTAATCATGTCTAGGACGTTTATGTGTAAAATGTCCTTCCTAAGCTTATCAAGTTCCCGTGGCACACAGAAATACCCGTGACCGGCAGGACTTGGATGAGTGTGGGCAGTGACTGGCTCTGGAGCACCCTGTAGGGGAATGCTGGACAGCAAGTGTATGCAGCATTGCCCATTGAGACCGAACAAAAAGGCGTGTCATCCATGCCCTTCCAGCTCAACTGAAGCAGGAAATAGTCTGCTGGGTCTGGGGAAAGGCTTAGTTTTCTGCAAATCTCTCAGTCGCTCAAAAAACCGCAGTATTTATATTCTTGAAAAATCCCTGCCATTTCTACACAACATTTACTACAGAAGCAACTGTAGCATACAGAACATATGGCTGACTACACACATAATTGATTTGTTGGAATATATTTCAAATAACTCAAGTCACAAGGTTATTGTTGTTTTTTCTTTTTTTCACTTATATTTTGAGATTTGTCCCATTTCCTTGGTACAAAGAAGAGACTATGTTATTAATGGCAGCCATAGGTAGATAATTCAAAGGAGATGAGAATCCACAATAGCATTGTCTGTAATTATTTTACATCCTGTTTCAACCTTGCATGTGTTGTACACACATTTATATTTCCAAATTTTGTGTGTACAGTTACCAAAGTTAATGAGGCTATCCCTTCCATTTCTTCATTTTGGAAACTCTTACAAGAAATGTAACCATGCAGCAGATGTAATGCACGCTATCATGTCGCTCTTTCATGCCCCCTCCTTAACGGAATGGGGAGAAAAAAGGCTCATGGGTTGAGATAAGGACAGGGAGATCACTCACCAAATACCAACATGGGCAAAAAAGACTCAGTGTAGGGCAGAGCTGACCCTCATTTTTGCTGATAAGAGATGATACTAAATCAATTACAAAATGCAAAACCAGTGATGAAGAAGGCTAGTGTATGAACAATTCTTGTTCTAAATTTTTGGGGCAGGTTTGGGGAAAGAGTGAGCATAAAGCAGTAACCTCAAAGAACAAGCATGCTTTGGTTATCAAGGTAGCTTGTTTGTGTCTGTGCACATATCTATGCACAGGAAACATTATAAATTAACTAAGAGACACTTGATTAATCTGCCAGCCTTTGGAGAACAAGGCTTCCGTGGACAATTTATCAAAACAAAACCATCTTCCTGACACAAGTTTGCTTTATCAATTTTGTCTGACCTATCTAAATAAACATGTTTAAAATATTCCATTATCTTTTGCTGTCTGCACTAGTGCTGCAGCGATTTCAGTACCAAGATAAACATTTATAAAAGTAAATCTTTGAGTTAGGATATTGTCTTCAGCTCTTAATTAAACATATGTCTGTTGACCAGTGGGTATATGATGGCCCTGCACAGATAAGTCAATGTTTTTTAGTAGCTGTCCCTGTTATGCTCTTATCCTGCAACAAATGTGAGGTTATTTATCATTCAGTAAGACAAGGTTAATCTTATTGTCACTGAAAGAGCATATACAGATGCATGTTGCTGAACGAGTTATTTAGGTACAGTAAATCTAGCTTACCTTTCGGTACCTTTCTTTTGCGCCCATACCAGCAGCTCACCTTAAAATCACATGTGGGCAGTTGCCCTAAATCCAGAGAAATGTAATGAGAGTATGATTTTGTGAGACGTACCACTGTCTTCCAGTCTGCCTCTTTGCCTATTATGTCTAGGTATTTAGTAAGAGTTACTAACAGCTTGCATTTCCTTTGTTATCACACAGTTCTTTATATAATGAGTGGTTTCCAAACTACAGAAAAACAGCACAGGATTTGACTCTGGCCGGGGAGCAGGATGGTCTGGATTAGCTTTTCTTAATCTCTTTGGAACCTGACTCTGCATTAGAATGGAGAGTAAAGTTGAGAAACTCTCTCCCATTCATCTCTTTTGAACAAAAAGGTAATCACTGGGCTGCAGCAGGCTCCTAATGCCAGAGTGAGACTCACAGTGATAAGATTTGATAGATTGTCTTGATCTCCATAAATTCATGTCTCCAACTGAAAGTGTTGGTGTCCTTCAGAAATTTGCCTTAATTAACCAGGGTTTTAATACTGACATGATAAGTATATAGCTTACTGTGTAATCAGAGCTCTTTGGCAGTTCTCTGACTACACTGCAGAAATCTTTAAAATAGCGATACTCAATAATTAGCAAGGAAACCAATGGTGCATGTACAATTTACTGCTGGATTTCAGTTCTGCTGTGCTACTATCAAAAGGCTAAAAAAGCATATAGAAAAATAGATTAAATGCTTCTTTCCCTTGCAGCCTATGAAGTTGCTGAAAACTGCCTTTGTTTTCCTGGGGAGAAGATTACAGTTGCTGATGCTGTGATTGCTTAATCTATTTTTGCTGATGGGCTATTCAGTGCTACAATCTGGCTCTACTAATTGATTCCTCCTACAAAAAAGCAGCTGATGAACCCTCACTTTAAAAAGTATGCCTATATAGGGTTGATCTGCCACTCTTCAGGCTGCAGCTACTTTTGCTTCCTTAAACAATAATCATCTTAGTCACTCAATTGCCCTAGGTAAAGCTGTGTAACTCTTGCATATTCTCTCACTGTTCTTTATTGTTACCATAAGTGTCTGAGGAAAAAAATAACCTGCTATACAAATTCTGGGCTCTCTCTGTACCTCTTATTACTACTTCTTTTCCACACAAAGTTAGAAGACAGCTAGTGTTAGGGTCTGCATGATGCCTAGCCCTTTCCTTCACCTTAATTCTGGTTGCTGTGATGTCAGGAACTAAGAAATGCATAAAGCTGCTTACATGTGAGATTGATAGCTCCAGCAGACTGCAGCACAGTTCGGCATTTGCCTCTTCCTTGAGCCTCTGCAGTCTTTGATGATGTATCCACTACAAGAACTCCATACTTTATATTTGAAGGTTTTCTGATCTTGCCTTACAAACAACACTTCAAAGTAAAAAAAAAAAAAAAAAAAAAAAGCAAATTTTGATATCAAACATTAAATTGTGTTTGTATATATGAGGGGGGGAATAATATGCAATTTTGAATAAATGTTTTGTGTCTCTTTATACCTCTTCATATAAAGATCTGTGTGTAAATATCCCTCACTGGGTAGAATAAGATTAGCTTTCATCTCCTGGCCAAATTTTATCCTAGATAATTACATTCCTCCTGAATAAATATCTTTATAATTTCAGTATGGTACAGTCTATTTCCTATCTTAAATTGCTGTGTAGTATGCCTGTATTCTGTCCCAGAAATGGGTCCACTCTGCTAACAAATGAAATGATTATTCTGTATATACATTTATATACACAGAGAGTAGTTACTCACTAAAATTGACAAAATGTAATATGAGTCAGCAGTGTGCCCTGGCAGTTAAAAGGGACACCATGCCCCAGGGTATGTCAGTAGAGGGTCAGCGGGGTGTTAGGAAAAGGTTCAGCCCCAGAGGGTGGTGGGCATGGAGCAGGCTCCCCAGGGCAGTGGGCACGGCCCCAAGGTGCCGGAGCTCAAGGAGCATTTGGACACCGCTCTCAGACACCGGGTTTGGATTTGGGGTGGTGCTGTGTGGAACCAGGAATTTTATTTGATGGTTCTTGTGGATCCCTTCCCACTGGGGCTGTTCTATGAGTCTACGAATCAGAGTAGGCAAACGCATGTGATACAACCCTTCCAACTCGGATGATTCTATGAAATCTATGATTCTATGAATCATCCGAGTTGGAAGGGACCTTTAAAGGCCATCTAGTCCAACTGCCTTGCAATGAACAGGGACGTCTACAGCTAGAACAGGTTGCTCACCTCATGCAGTCTCTGATTCCAGGATCTGGAATTACAGATGATGATGAGAAGATCTTGAGAGACCAAAGATTATTCTGTGCAGTGTTTTGCTTGTGCTGAGCAATACTGGAGCAACAATCCTCCTTCACACTTCCAGTGTGTTTGGAAAGCCTCTGTAGTTTTCAGCAACCAGCTGGGTTTATGAGCAGACAACAAAGCCAGCCTGATTCAGCAGCTGCTTCTTTCCAGCTTCTCTTTATAAAGAACAATCCTATGTATAGTATAATTTTAAACTATGCATCTTAATTATAGGTTAAAATGAAGTATTCTGTTTATACACTATACCATACTCCTCCTGGTCCAAGCTCCTGCTGTTCTCTCTCTACTTTGGTTTCCTTTACCCTTGCTGTGCTTATGAGAAAAAGCCTTCAAGCTGTATTTTGCACAGCTGTCCATTGAATATCACACCTCTAGTAGGCTACTTAAATTTAGTTGGCACTGAAATGCTGTCTTCTTGTTGCCACTGAGCCAAAAAATACTTTTTTTTTTTGTTTGCTTTTTTCTTTTTTTTTAATCTTATTCTTAGTGTTTGCAGAGTAAACCAGATGTCTCACTTATCGGTATATCCTGGATAATGATACAATGCTTTGAAAATAACCATGTAATAAGCATAGCCATTAAAGAACCATTTACATTGCATCTCACTATTTACTATCTGCTTAGTAAGAAATACATGACCTTCTGTGTATTATTTGTTTCAGTTGTAACATGAAGTCAAACATAATTTGTTAATATTAAAATTTTTAAAAGGATTCCGCAGAGCTCCTGAACCATTGATAGTCTCACAGTGCCAATAAGCAATATTTAATTCCTTGTGCTCAGCCTAGGTCATCATTTCAGCATTTATCATTTCTCACTTTTATGACAAACATGGCTTGTTCAATGGCTAAATCTATGCCAACTCAAGAAGAATTCTTTGGCCTTTAAGGCTTGCTCTAGCAGATGACCATAAATTCATTGCGTAGCATCCACAATGGATGTCCTCTAGGCAGACAGTCTTAAAATATTTTTGTGACTTTCCATGTTTTTTTTTAATTCCAAGAACTTGAAAAAATATGCAGTGTTTTCATAGCCAGGGAAACTGGAGTACTTCATGCCATGACATTGAGGGAAAGTGGTGCACACAGCAAAGTACAGCCTGCCAGATATTTTAAGAGACCTGCCGGAACACCATGGGAAGATCATGGGTAGGATCGGTCCTTGTTAGCAGCCCCCAGACTATCCCTTGTCTTTGTCTTACATGGAACTACAAGTAACTCACCCAAAGGAAGGCCTTGGGCTTGGACTCACGCAGTATAGACAGTCGGGGGCCAGGATCTGTGGGAGAGGTGGGTAGCTAAGTCAGTTGGCAGGGAATAGGCACCCAATATTTCTCTTTGTTTAGCTGGCAGATCATAAGACAGAAAATAATGCTTTGGTGGCAAGATGGTGCCCTGATGACAAAACATCAGGGCTTCTTTTCGGTAGGGTTGGAGCAGCCTACATCAGCGCAATATATTAGCACTTCGATATACACAAAAATGTGTCACAATTTGACTTTCTAAGATAATATGCCAAATGGACCATTAACTTATTTTCCTAATGCTCAAAATATCATGTAAAAGTGGAGAAGGGAAGATCTTGCTGCCCACATGTGTCTGATAAAGGGAACAAGCAGTAGGTTGTGAGAGTCTGCTGCTGGAGTTGTGCTGCAGGTGACTGGCTCATTTGCCAAGTGAGGACATCCTGATAGGGAAAAAGATGATGTTTTATCAACTATTTTAAATTTATTTCCTTTTTCAGCAAGTCTCAAGTTGCAAATCACATGCACACATCGTGTGCCAAACGTTCTCTGAAGCTGAGTACACAGTACTGAAAAGCATCTTTTGTGAAAATGTTCTCATCTGCAGCCTTTACTATGTTAAATGGAGAAGGTAAAAGGTTCCTTTGCTGTCATCTTAAAAGAAAAAGAGAATTTTTCTCTGCCTGCCTGGGCTAAGAATTGACATTGTTTGCAGTTGTAATGCCAAGTGAAGGTCTGTTTGAAAGTCTGAAGTGCCTGGGAGTTTGAAGGAGGCACGGCCTCTGTATGTGATGCGAATGCAGGTCCCAGGCATCTGACTTTGCCAGGGCGCTGGCATGGTGTTTCTTCCCTCTGGGATGGCACAAGGTGTGAGGATGGAGCTCCTTCTGGCAGCCCTAGTGTCCAGTCCTTTTAGTTATGTCATGACTTCAAATCAGGAAGAAGGTTTGTGTTTATTTTGTTGGGTGGGGTGAATGGTTGGGAATTTCTGATACAATTGCTGCTCCACGCAAATGTCACTGAGCCGTAAACATGAGAATTACGAAGGAGAAGAATGTGCTGGAAGCTTCCTTGTACTAAAAATATTTTTCTATAATGGCATATATGGGAGGAAGACCTCTGCTTGTTTGTTTTTCAGACCATAATTGGAGTATTCAGTTAGTTTTAGAAATAGTAAATTTGACAGAACAGCAAACCAAGGGATGTGTAAAAATCTATCTGCAGAACAATTTAAAAAAGGAGAATCCAAGTCATATTTTAATGCTGCTTCCAGCTGTGTCATCTATCAGACATCTTTTGTTTGCTTTCAAACTTACTGTCAGCTGTATCACTGTAAATTGGCATAGGTCTGTTAAATTCATGTGCGCCAACCTAGATCAGATACATAGCTCTGCAGGAAAGTAGTAGACAGGAAAATCCTGTGGCTTTGATCATTTAAACTTGGTCTCACCGCAGTGAATTAGAGTTTAACCACTGCTGGCAAAAAGGATGGGCATTTTCCCAAGCCACGTACTTCGTTAGCATTAGTTAGCAGCTGCACCCCTGAGCCCTCATCTCTCAGATGCAGAGATCATCACGCTATTCCCATTTCCACCCTCTGTAAGGATCCTTTCCGAGAATGCAATAAATAAGTTGTGTTCTACCTCTCAGGCTATCTCTGGTATGAGGCTTTCCCTGTGCTTCAAACAGCCCCAAGTACTAGCTAATACACCGTGACCCAAATGGTCAGCTTCCCCACTTGCAAAAATTAAAGCAGTTTACTCAGCGAATGGCACTAACACAGGGCAACCCACAGCAAGTGTCACTTACAGACAGTATATCTGTTTGCTTTGTAGGAGGATTCGTTGGTATAAAAACAAGCTTGTAAAGGCAGTAACAGCAGCATAAGTTTTTAAACCTGTGTGAGCTCAGGCACTCTTTGATGTCACCTGAATGGGGCTAAAATCGTCTTGCTGTTGAACAGGAACCGGCAACAGAACTTCTAAAATTGCAACGTCTATTTGGCATTCACAAGTTAATTTTTGTATTTTGGTGGAATATGGTTGATAAGAAAATAAAATTAAACTGCTCTTTTTTATATGAATTATTTTAAAAAAGCCAACATTATTTAAAGCTCCTAGAAAGCAGTGAAAATAAAGAATCCTGTCATCTTTGAATAAAAGATGTGAATTAAATAGTTGCAGCTTGATGCTTCCACAGCAACGTGGGAAAGACAATGACTTTATTCTGATTTCTGCTCAGGTTTCTGCATTTATTTTGGTGGCTTTTAGTTATTTATAACTGCTAAAAAGTGGTTTAAAATATATTTAATAGTTGGAGTTAAGTAATTTTATCATTGTTAAACTGTTTTTAAGAAGCGACATATTATTTTTGACAGAAACTTAGCACTTAAGCACTCAAATGCTAAATTGCTTCATACACTCCTCCATGGTGAAAGTCTCTCCTTAATACAATAAAGGGAAGAGAATTGGCGAGTTTAGGTATACACAAGGAAGCAAGTTGCATAGTATTTGATTTTAATCAGAGTTGAAAACTTCCTTTAATTTCCTGACTGTTTCCAAAAAGCAAAATCAGGAACAGTGTGCTTCCACATACAGTTTCACGAGCTAGCAGAGGAGCACCTTTGAGGTGCTTATTATGAAAACAGCTGCTAGCTAGCCCAAACTCAAAGGGGACAGGGATGGGCCCTAGATCTTCACATTGTAGAAAAAGAGGGCTCAAAACTAGCCCAAGGTGAGGAGCCCCATGTACATCTGGAGTCTTTTTTACTGATTTGAACCCTGAACTTTTTGCAAGCATTCAACATGGTTATTTTTCCTTTGCCTTGCCTTGCCTTCTCCTGATTCATCCTCTAAATATCTTCACCTCAAGCCTAGCTTAGCGATGCTATGTTATGACATGCTTAGTTATATGCAGGCAGAACTAGAGTACAGCAAGGGAAATAACTGGTCTTCACTTTAAAGAACTGCAAACAGAAATTCTCATGTGTTTCAGGGCAAAACAAGGAGAAAGGAAACGCCTGAGCAGGTACCGTGTCCCACTGGATATGCACTGTCAGCATGGCTGCCAAATTATAAGATCTATGGAGAAAAACTTGTTCCATTTACATATCTCCCACACAGTGTCAAAAGGTAAGCACCAGGAATGTCCCTTCACAGCGATACGAACTTTGAGTTTCAGAAGTAAGGATCTCAATACTAGATAATAATAGCAGAGGTAGAAAATCAGCAGGAACATTCAAAATGAAAATGAAACTCTAGTCATGGATCTTCAAATCTAATTAGCCATCAAGGCCGTCAGCTGGAGAGAAGAAAGATCGTTTGACCTGGCTTTGAAGAGCTGCAAGGCTCCTAGGGAAGATTTTGATATACATGAGCAATAACACTGCATCTAGNTGTCTACTTTTCTTACTTGTTTATGTAGGAAACAGGAAAAGAAGGAAAATAGTTTGCTTACATGTATCTTTTTCTATAATATTGTGTACAAAGAAAAGCCACCAACTGA
>VXAV01004430.1:84767-96746 GCA_013399715.1 Alectura lathami
TTTTAATTTCTTTATTTAAATACAATGTAATTTACACTCTGATCATTAATGTTCAGCCAATGCTACAAAGGCAGTGTTCATATTGGAAAGTTAACGATACTCAAACAGTTCAGACACACGTGAGATACTTTGCAGGGTTTCCATATGTTCATCACAAGCATTTTTCACTCTCTTACCAGCTCTGCACAGGATTTGGAATTATTTTAGCTAATTTCCAGACATTGGGAGCTCCCTACTGTAAGAAGAATGCCAATCTTTGAGTGGTTTGCATAGACCATCTGCTGAGCATCATTATAGACCACAGTTTGGCTCTCTGTGAGAAAACAATGAAGCACATGCACCAAGGCATTCTTGGGTGTAGAACCATGACTCAAAACATCGTGTAATCCTGCAGTCGTTTTACACACCAGTAGCAGTTCCTTCTGTCACTGGTCTTTGTTTATGATGACTTTCTGAAGCAGCAACAGGTTTGTTCTAAATGTTGCATCTTGCCTGCACCATGCCGTATACTTTCTTGAACACAAAGTCATAGGATTTATCTGTAGGGAGTACCTGTGTGCCAGGGCACAATACCTACTGCTCATACACTTTTAGCCTTATTTTAACCCTCACATGTTTATTAGTTTTAGAGGTTTCTCAGCTAAAATAACCTGTGAAGATGAACAGAGACTGCATCAGTCCTGGAGGTGGAATCAGGCCAGTTTATGCCTCTTTCCAGTCAGAGTTCATGTTCTCTGCTTCAGCCTTGCTTGCTAAAGGACACTGAACACAGTGACCTATCATCTTGAGGAGGGCCTCGAAGAAAACATCCACCTGAAAGCAGGTAGTTTCTGGAGTCTGTAGTGATGCACATATAACAAGATTATTTATTTATTTATTTATTTATTGTAATCTTACACCATGCAATTAGCTGTAAGCATGGAAGTAGAATGACGTACCATAGGGCATCTTAACCTAAATGCCATAAGCCTCAGTGAGGGAGTTTTAAAGTTGAGCTGACCTGAGGCTTTTTTGACGAACCATTTTTTTTCATGCAGATTGCCACTGTGTCAAACTTGCTGGGACAATTATGTCAACAAAGTGGCAAAACCTTCAACAGAGCTGTTTCTTGGATGCAGCCTAGACTTCTAATCAGAAGTAGAAATGATTGAAAATAAAAAAAAACAAAACAACAAACTGCCAGATGAAGCCAGTCATGAAGCTTGTAGAAGATCCAGCTTCAAATCCACCCCTGATCATAGAATAATTGTGCTTTATTGTTACCCTGCTTACATGGTAAATCCAAAACAGCATTGTACATAGACAAGATCTAGATGAAGACCTAAGAAAGAGAGAGGTGGACACATTGATAGAGATGTTCATGGAGATTTGGCTCTGCCCACACAATGCCTGCTGCCAGAATGTCCTGAGTGCTGTGTAAGTTCTTGCACCCTGACACGGCTTCATGCCATGTACTGAAATTGCTCAGAGGGCGCATGGGGCCATCTCGCAGGGGTGGCACCTTTTCTGTCTCCTGGAGTCACCTGCACTTATGTCTTAGTACCCTACTTTCTCATTTTCTAGGCTGAAAAAACACGATAGTAACGGTTCTTCGACTCCTGCAAGGGATGTCACATGGAGGAATGAAGGTATAGAAAAAGCTGTGAATGCTTCATCATCTTACAGGAGCTCTGAGTATTACTGATGTTCTTATTTACTGTTTAAAATGCAGCCGAAAACTTGTAGTGAGCAAATATAAGTTATCCTGCAGATAGGAGTCCTGGATGGAGGAGTAAAGTGCAGGAGTAGCCCTCTACTGCAGTGTTAATACACCAGTTCTAATCATCTTCATCATTTCATAAAATTATCACCTGTTTGTGTTCTGTTTGCAGAGAATATAGTGGTGCTTTCCACATCTCTTTAATCCGTAGAAATTCCACTTATTTGTCTCAGAGTTGGTTATTCTACAATTTTCTTTTTTTTTTTTCAGTTTACAGAGAAAATGTTATAGCTGTGATTGGTCACCAGAGCGGAAATAGCAGCAGTGCTGTGCACACCAAATGTATCTGCAAACTCCTAAACAATCTATTAAATCAAATGATTTTTATTGCAACTCTCACATTTCATTTTTACTTGATTCCATTACATTTATATAGGGTCTGTTTTGATAAATGGAAAATATTTTTAGAAAATCATTTGCTCTGTTAATAAGACTAATAAATTGATTTCCATGTCTGGGGGGAATTTTGATTAATAAAACAATATTCTCATCTAAGACACAATAAAATTTTAAAAATCCATGTGAACTTTAATGTTGTCTTGGGATACTTTTGTAGAATACAATTGCTATTAGTAACCCATGAAGAAGAGCTGTAGTTTGTAATATATAATTTTGAAGAGGATGGGATAAAAGGATAATCATTCTTCTACTTCTGACTTTAAAGAACTTCTCTGGTTCTCATCAGAATGATTGAACCACGGTTGTTGAGTATTCGCTGTTCTTTTACAAATAGGTTATAAAGAAACAGTTGAGAATTATAAAGAGAAATAAGAAGGAAGCTTATAATTTGGGCTACTTAATGGGGTAATTAATAACAAATTTTCCAGAGATTTATTAGTGTAATTGTATTTTCTGTGTATATACATATCAATGTTTTATTTTTAGCCTGCATTGTATTTGGTCAATCTTTTACATTCATCTAACCCAATTCCCAAAACTGTATACTACCAGAAAAAAAAAAAGAAAAAAATCAATCAAATGACATGTTTTCTCATTTTTCCCGCTGAAATATTTCCCCAGGCCCAAGTTCCCTGTCCCACCACCATTGTGGAATTCAGTCTTTTGCAAAATGCACCACGAGCTTCAAACATAAGCAATGCAGAGCTGCTGCACTCTCTAAAGCAAATAGAAATGTACTTGCTTTCACAGGCCCTGAGCTGAAGTGTATACTGAGTTCTGATTTCCATAAGCAATAGTTAGGACATCATCACAGTGTTTGGTATAGAAAGGAGATTGGTGCTGCCCAGCAGAACCACTTACGCCCTTAAGGATGTTCCACAAACTAGCCAGGAAGTCTGGATCCTGGCATGGTATTCAACAGCATGGAGCTATAGAACAATTTGGTCCATTGTAAAGGTGGGAGTCACTCAGGAACTCCAAATCCAGGTCCATAATAATTTCCCATTGAGCTCTTTCCTGAATAGGAGCACTCCCACTGACAACCAGAAAAGGATAGGATGCCCAGAGAGGGGGTGGATGCCTCGTCCCTGGAGCCCTCCAAGGTCAGGCTGGACAGGGCTCTGAGCAACCTGATCCAGCTGTAGGTGTCCCTGTTCACTGCAGGGGAGTTGGACTGGGTGGCCTTCAAAGGTCCCTTCCAACTCGGACAATTCTATGATTCTATGGTTCTGTATGGAAATAGACTCCTTATGTGGAGCCAGGAGCTGGACTAGGTGATCCTTGTGAATCCCTTACAATTCAGGATATTCTATGACTCTGTGATTCTATGACTCTATGATTCTATGGACGGACAAGGACCATTTTACCATGGACACTATTCCAAGCCCAAAGATGAACAGAGAAGCCACATATCCAGCTCATCCAGATTACTCTTGTGAAAGAGAAGAATAATTGTAGTACTCTCTTTTACCTACTGATGCAATTTAATATAAAAATTTCAAGCTAAACCAAGGTGTCTGTGACTCCAAGACGAAAAGATGTATGAACAGCAATGGATTTTTGTCATATGAACACACCTCTGAGTCACCTCTGACAAAGGCATTTGAAGTCTGAACTTGTCATTTTTATTCATGGACTGTGGTCTGCATCCTCTTCTATCACAAGGTAATTTAGACAATTTGTAAATACAAGTAATTAAGCAGGTGTAAATAGCACCATGGAGCCTTTAAGTATGCTCTTTTACACTGAGAACACGGTTAAATGAAGTTGTTAATTTTGTCATTCGTAGAAGTTGAGCACTAGATGCATGCTAACACATTAAGTTAATAAAGACTGTCATCATGATTTGATTCACAATATTTCACTTGAGAACAATCAAGATTCATCCATAGATACATGGATGTATTAAAATGGAATATTGAAATGGTTGTGTAAAACCTCATCTACAACAGAGGGATCTGCTTTCCAGCTCAGCATTATCTGGTCAGGCATTTTCTCAATGTTTATTTGACCAAACATCTTTGCTACAGCAAAATTGCTTTATCAAAATATAGAGTACAAAGTTTAGAGCAGCATGTGCAGGTGATACCTTCATATAATTGGTGATGACATGCCAGTTTAAATAAGGAAACTTAAATTAGACACACATGCTCACAAACACATACATAATTATCCTGCCTGGGAGAGGCTCCAGGCTTCAGGCAGGCCACACATAGATCTATCTGGGGACACCCACACCATCTTAGGCACCTTTGGACAAGCTCACCTGAAGAACTTCTTGTTCTTAAAGGAGTTTTCAAAAAAAATTTAGCCTCGTGTGATCTTATCACTTTTAGGACTCAGAGCTGGACCACTCTCTTTAATGCTGGCACCTCAACTGTGTCTATAATGTACTGGAGAATCACATATGAAATCCTATATCTTAATCCAAGTCTTAGCTTTTGGTCTTCAGTACTTTTATTGGTTCAACAATGTGACTCAGCTCCTGTGGCTGTTGGACTTCTGAGGTTAACTCTTCTCTTGCAGGAAGAAGGACGTGATTATAAGCAAGAAGCTTCTTACCTTCTGGTAACATTATCACATCCACAGTGAGAGGCAGCCAATATTTCTCTAACATAATTTCTATCTGAAAGTAGAACCGGACTGAAAACCTGTTTTAAGGTAGAAGGTTTGTGTTAGAGAGAGGGATAACTGAAAAAAAAAAAAAAAAAAAAAAAAAAAAAAAAGAAAAAAAGAAAAGGAAAGAAAAGAAGTGTCAGGAAGACTTTTGTCAAATCTTTCTGTTGCAAAATTGAGGTGTGTGCGCACTTTCCATGTGGGTTTCAGCTGCCACCTTACCATCTGTGAAACAGGAGAAGAGTTTTAGGCGTGCTAGTTTTCAAGAGAACGTGTTGTGTTTGGAAAGCATTGTTGAGCATGTAATAGGGAATATGATACTTTTCAAAGTGAAATTTGTTCTTTTCCTTCTTTTCTTCCCACTTTTTTACTGTTTCTTATCTCTACAAAAGCTGGAAGAGTACAAGTTTGGGAAAGTGGGAAAAGAATAAAAGCTCCTTTTTTTTTTTTTTTTTTAATCCTTTGTTCATTGAAAAAGTAGTAGTTTAATGATGGAAAATATTCCTAAGAAAAGCTCTACTTTTCCAATCCTATCTATGCTTGACACAGAAAAGACAGATTAAAAGAACTGTCAAAAGTTTCAATGTCAACAGCAGAGTAAAAATAGAATTCCATTTTACCTGTCTTTGCCTCTCACTAGCATTCTCATTGCCACCTCTTACCATAGTATCATAGAATGTCTTGGATTGGAAGGGACCTTAACGATCATCTAGTTCCAACTCCTTGCCATGGGCTTTTCTACAAATCAAATGTGTATTTCCATAATGCTCCCTGGTGTTTAAGATCAAGACCTGGCAAAAGTGGAAAAAGAAAGGAATGATTCTGCAGTATTTGAGAGACAGTTAAAAATTCTTTATCTTGAGCCATTCTAGAATTATAATTGAAGATGTCGTCAAAATCATTTTCTAAATGGACATTGACACTTTTCAGGTGCTAAGATATTTTTTGCCCATGACAAACAAAGTTTTTATTTTTGGTCCCCTTGTTCATCCAAACTGGTATTATTGCAGACCATATAACTTCCCATTTCTTCTCTGACCCACAAACCAAGTTCTCTAGTGTGTGCACATCATCCATGCTCCACATTCCTCTAGCAGCCCTAATCAAATCAGGAAACCAGACAGCCTCTTTCTTTTCCATGTCCTTTTCATTTACCTCACAATTATTTTTCTCATCACCTGACTGTAAATCATCTCCTTTAACCCCTAACTCTTGCTTTGTAAAAAGAGTTTGTGCTGATACAACTTTGTGGTTAAATCTCAGATGCAAATATTTCAGTGGAGAATCTCTGGGAAGAGGTAAGAAATCTCACAAACTAATTCTCTACCAGTACTAAACTAGAAAAAAAAAAAAAAAAAAAAAAAAAAAAAAAAAAAAAAAAAAAAAAAAAAAAAAAAAAAAAAAAAAAAAAAAAAAAAAAAAAAAAAAAAAAAAAAAANCTAGCCTACTGGGGAGAGGCAGAAGTATTGGTGTGGCAAAATGACCAGCAGGCAGACATGGGCAGCAAAAAGGCACCGAGTGCCACTTGACAGCAGCAATGTGCCAAAGTGCTGTTTGTTTTCATAGACCCTAGAGTCTCTCTTTTTCCCTCTCAGAAACATTTGCAGGTTAAAGAGTAAATTACAGCCAGAAGGTGATGGTGTGAAGTGACGTGAGAAAATGATGCCAGTAAGGCAAGGTTAATGACCTGTCCCATGAGCTGCTCAGCTGAGGCTTTTTGTCATTGCGCTATCTCATTAAAATGAAATGCATCCCCAAACAGAGGGCAGCTACAGTAGCAGTTGCAGTAAGAACTGTGATTTGTGGGATGGGAGGAAAGAGTCTGCTTACTTTCATTATTATGCTTAGAATATCAAAGTGTGTATAGGATATTGTCTGCACGTATGGATTGGATGTGGGACCTGCTCTATACAGTAAAGTACAAACCACAGTAAATAGCATATAACACAGTAAATAACAGTAAATAATAACAAAAATATTCACCTTTTTAACACTAAACTGTGGCTCTATCAGTTGTAATCTATCAGCTTCATGATAGATTACAAGTTTTAGTTGCTCTGCCCAAGGAGTTTTATTGCTGACCCACAATCTCCAGTGCATCTTCCTTGCTCCCTGATGGGAAAATGCTGTGATCTGCTGTCACCAGTGATCAAGTTCTCCCAAGTTTAACAAGGTGAATGGCATTTCAACAGCTTTGGCACTCTTGTTATCTTCTGTTTTTGACATGGAATGTGTATTTTATCAACATTAATGACAAATGATGCAGTATATAATCCAATATCTAAACTTTCCTTGCTATGTTGTTTCTTGAAGGCACAACTTTGTGTCATCAGAAGAAGAAGCTGTCTGAAGCCGGATGGGCTCATTATGATGTAGGACAGAAATGTTAATCAAGGCACCTCTAGTAAGGAGTTGAATCACATGATTGATTAGTGCACAAACACAAGAATGAAAACTGACTTACGAAGGAGTAGGGGAGGAAACTGCATTATTCCACCATGGGCTGGATAGGTGACGTTGTTTCATGAGCCTTCAACAGCAAACCTGACAACACACCACTCATAAAGTCCTCCAGTGGAAAGTAACTTAGATGGAAAAGTCAAGTGTTTTTTCACACAAGATGTGTTTGAAGCTGGAGTAGAATTTTAATAGTTTCTTATGAACTTCTCTTTTTGCAGATCTGAGGAAATCAGTGCAGTTTAACGAGGCAGGCCTCTCCTTTGGGTATAAAGACCCTGCATCAGACACACTGTGTAACTCTTGTAGGTTCCCTGACAAAGCACAGCCAGGACAGCTAGCATATTACCACCTCAGCACAGACTAAGGGGTCGACTGACCAGACAAGAGCATATTTCCAGTAGATGGTTTGGATGCTTCCTAGTGAGATTTGGGGGTTTGGGATGGTGGGGAGGAAACCATTTGCATGAGCAAATCTTTACACAGGACCAAGTAATGCTGTCCTCTGAACTAAAGTAATCAGTGAGATTATGAACCCGGTTGTTATAAATTGGAGTTCAACACCACTAACAGATTTTCAGTGCCATGGGCTTTACAGAACACTTTTTTGTTTTGTTTTGTTTAAATTCATTTAAAGCAGATAAATAGCAGAAAGTAAGAAGTCTTTTTCCTGCCTAGCAAATTTGAAGTTAGATTTCTACAAGATGTAACAACCCAGTGAGTGACAACTCTCCAGGTGGTGTGACCATCCTGAAGCTGCATGACCTGAGTGCTCCCTGATCCACACCAGTGTCAAGTCAGCAGAATTTGGTGTTAGCTTCACACTGAACTGGATTGGGAACTGATCACCTGTTAACCAGTGGGAATGACAACTTGTCTGCAATCGGCTTTTGTTCTTACTTGTGGGCCCATGCCAACCTCATGAAGTTCAACAAGGCCAAGTGCAAGGTCCTGCACCTGGGCTGGGGGCAATCCCAAGCACACATACAGGCTGAGTGGAGAAGGGATTGAGAGCAGCCCTGAGGTGAATGACTTAGGGGTGTTTGTTGATGAGAAGCTCACCATGAACTGGCAATGTGTGCTTGCAGCCCAGGGGACCAACCAGATCCTGGGCTGCATCAAAAGAAGTGTGACCAGCAGGGCGAGGGAGGTGATTCTGCCACTCTACTCCACTGTCATGAGACCCCACCTGGAGTGCTGCATTCAGTACAAGAAAGACATGGAGCTGCTGGAGGGAGTCCAGCGGAGGGTCACGAGGATGATCACAGGGCTGGAGCACCTCTCCTGTGGAAACAAGCTGAGAGAGGTCTCCAGAGAGACCTCATTTTGGCCTTTGAGTACCTAAAGGTGGCCTACAGGAAAGGTGGGGAGGGACTCTTTATCAGGCAGTGTAGTGGCAGAACAAGGGGGAATGGCTTTAAACTATAAGAGGGGAGATTTAGATAAGATATTACAAGGAAATTCTTTACTCAAAGTGTGGTGAGGCCCTGGCACAGGCTGCCCAGAGGAGCTGTGGGTGCCCCATCCCTGGAGGTGCTCAAGACCAGGCTGGATGGGGCCTGGGCAGCCTGATGCAGCGGGTGACAGCCAGCCCACAGCAGGGAGGTTGGAACCAGATGCTCTTTAAGGTCTCTTCCAACCCAAAACCCTCTGTGATTCTATGATTCTGTGATATGATGTTGACAATTTCTCTTAATCTCTCCTGAGTATTTTGCCTGTGTAAATGCAAAACATCGAAAGATGCTCAGCTTCTTTAAAAATTTTTGCTAAATAAAATAGAGAAAAGCTAAGTGGATGAGAAAACAAAATAGTCAAATTGCATGTGAAAGGAGCAGCCATTTCTTACTACCACTCACGCTGTTTGTTTCTACGGAATGGTAATATTTGTTTTTTTTTTTTTTTTCCCACATTACATATTCCATCTTTTTAAAGTTCCTTACAAATTTAAGAACATAAGAAACCAAGGTAACAAAGTATTTACTTTGTTTAATTTAATCTTGTGACTTCATCACACAGAAAGTTCCTTTGTCCAGTGCTTCCATAACCCTATTTTCAGCTAATGATGGATGATTGCAGCATACACTAAAAAGCCTGTATTTCAGAGCTTTTCAATGTGATGTTTGGCTCTGTACTTTTTCCAGAGTGCCCTGTAAATGGAGCAGAGCACAGGGACTTCCTTTGACCCTTGGAAGGGAGCAGGGATATATTTTGCATATGAGAGTCTTCTGGAATAACAGATTAACTGGCTACATAGATTCATCATGGAAAGCCAAATATGCTTTTCCAGTATCTACCAGCCATGACAGCATGTTGATGTTTTAAACACATAGATAAGGAAGCACTTTTTTGGAGAACTCATAACACTGCAACTGTCTCAGTAATTTGTCATGCAATGTACGATACCCATTTTTAATACCATGAATAATTAGATATCTCCTGGGACTTGCCTTGAATATGTTTTTTTTTCTGTCTTGTATATTTCTTCATATGAATGGATTTTGCATCTTGTCCATAAAAGCACATTAAATCACCTTTATTTTTGTTATTTAGAAATCTGCAGTAATATGATGACTAAGATGTAATTTGGCCTTTGTGCTCAGTTTTGTCTGTTTCTCTCTCATCTTAGATAAATATCACTTATGCTAATACTACTTAACAATAAAGTTGAATTAAATTTAAGGTACCCTCTTTTAATAGAGTATCAGCTTCCCTGAGGTGAGTGACAAGCACTGGATAAACCAGTAGGCCACAGTAGGAGGTAGTCCAGGCATTTGTCCAGGCCTACAGTTAACCCAAACCTTAACATTTCAACTGCTTTCTTCTTCCCTGTGCAACATTTTCTGTCTCTTTGAAGTAGCAGAATTTCTCTGTCAGGTTATGCAGTGTGGGCTCACTTGTCTGACAGAAGTGTCTGTGTGCTCCAAACTGTCCCACGGCTTTAAGGAATCACTCAAAGGAAAGCAGCCAAGCAAGGAAATCTGGACCATTGCAAAAGGCACAGGAGAAGCATCATGGAGGGTGGTTCATTTAAATAAGAAGGTATAAGGTTGAAGGTTTTTGTCTTTTGCCAAAGCATAGAGAAATGGTATGATTCAAGATACCTAAACTGCAAAATCTTCTAGTCTGTGTATACTTCCAAATTTCCATTACAGTCAACACAGATCCAGGCTGTGATTAAGGTCCTTGAACATATGTGCCTAGAACCATCTGAAATGTCCTAGGACCCCCCATAGCCTGCCTATTTTTTCCATGTCATACCTACAAATCTCACATGGGACTTTCAGATTCCCTCAAGTATCTCAACAGAGTCCTGCAGGCACTCACACATGGACATGGAAATGGAGGGCACAGTCTTGACCAGAGCTGCCCATGCTGTGTTATACTGCCCAGGGTACAGACAGAAACCACGGTACTGTGTTATTAAGAAGCTGTCTTTATTCATAGAAAGAATTGACAGAAAATCCTGGGCAGAACCTGAAACTGATGCAAAGCTTTTCAAATTCCAGTCTCTGCCTTATCCAGTAAGTGGACAAGGCTGTTAAAAATTCACATCTTTGTTTTTCAGATGGTAGAACGTTGTGCAAAGTATGAAAGTAAGTCTTTAAGGTCCCTTCCATCGCAAAACATTCTATGATTCTATGATTCTATGTCTCAATATAGATGGACAAAAATTGTAATAAGAACACAGAAGATTTCTAAAATATTCCTCACATTATGATGCCCCGTCCCTGGAGACCTTCAAGGTCAGGCTGGACAGCACTCTGAGCAACCTGATCCAGCTGCAGATGTCCCTGTTCACCGCAGGGGAGTTGGACTAGACGGCCTTTAAAGGTCCCTTCCAACTCGGACGATTCTGTGATTCTATGATCATACAAATTTTGTATAGTGAATTCTTTTAATACAAATGTTTTGGAATAATATTCTTTATTTAGTTTTAAATATTTAATTTGTTTTCCCTCCCAAGAGATCTGTCAGAGACTAAGACTGGTAGAGAGACTGGAGATGCCATATTTTACTACAATTCCTCTTCACAATGAAAGGTGATAGTTTTTGAATGCTCTGCAAAAGGTAAGGATAACTGCATAACAATGAGGAAAATGTTCTATATTTCTTGTAGAAGCATGCTGCTGTGTACAGCCCTGAATTCTAAGTGTTGCTGAAAATTAATTCTAGAATGCACGTTAGTGCTGCATGTATCCAGGTTTACTTTTCCATCAAGCATTCATCAGATACATCTTTTCTCATGCTAGATTTTAAATCAGAATTCAGTTTCCTGGGAGCTATAGAAGCTTCTGTTCATTTTGGTCTTCATTTTCAGTGAAAGACTGCCTTTTTGTGTGTGTGCTTGCGATCCATATTTTAAAGACATTCTTCTTTAATGGAAAATGTGTAACATCTTCACAGAAGATTTTTTCAGCTCTTCATCAGAAATAGGTAGGTTGAGAGTATTAGAGCTTGAATTTTTGGAAAGAAAATCCAGTCTTGATAGAACTCAGAACAGACCAGAACTTGTATTTGCACTGTTTCCCATACTTTATGTAACTTTGAAGTTCACAGGGCTGGAGGAGGAGGGAAAGGAGAGAAGCACAAAGTAATCCCCCCTGCTCACTGGATTCATTCACACTGATTCTGTGGCTGAATGCAGGGAGACAGACTGAAGATCTGTGCTCTTCTTCTTCAACCAAATATGAGAAATGACATCAAAAGGACAGATAACTCTTTTTTTTTTTTTTTTTTTTTTTTTTTTT
>VXAV01004430.1:96791-111004 GCA_013399715.1 Alectura lathami
CACTTCTGCTGCCCAATGTGCTTCTACTTTCAGGGCTGCTTACAGGCTGGAAGAAGCCTGCACTTCGTGGACAAGTATGACTCGCTAAGGCAGGTCTTTCCATAATCACAGTGGTCTGGAGACTGGTTATATTATCCTGAAAAAAAGCTGCAGCTATTGCCTGGCATGAGGTGCCTGGGGAGCTTTTCAGTATCTCAAAGAATGGGCTGCCATGCAATGCCATCCCTGCCACCCTAACGGATCTCCTTCTGGAGACCATTTTCTTTTGGAAACAAATTATTTGTTCATCTTAAATCAAGAATACAAATATGAGGTCAGCTATCCTTTGCTGTAAAACTGAAGAAAAAATGATCTTTTTTAAGGCTGATTGAACATAACAAACGTTTGAGCTATTCAGTGATTTGCGTGCAATGGGTAGCTTCACTCAGAGAGCATGTGTGCATTATCACTGCTGTTGCCCATGGTGCTTTGATACTATCACTCATCCAGTTCTTACCAGAGTCCCACACCCCCCCGAGGTTTCCTTTGGAATTGTGATTATATTCCCTAAAGTCTTCAAAAAGGAATCATACATAATGTTGGTGAACATTAGTTCAGGACACATACAGGAGGAAAAATAATAGCTGTTCTACTTCACTGGAGATCATCATCAAAAGATTTCCATCCCATAATCAAGTCACTGAATGCTTATTATGACTCAAGCCCAGAATTTAATTGAAAATTAGAATCAGCCTCTCTTCCTGCTGTCTGACTTAAATCCTACCTATTTTGTCAGTATGTATTTTGATGTTTAAGGGGAAAAAAAATCATTGTATGTTATTTATTTGTCTTTTCAAGTCTGCTCTAGTATTTCTCAATGAATCAACTGCACAAACATGTACAGCACTTTTATCTACATGTAATAATAAGGTCTGACTTATGGTTTTGACAAAAATTTTCTGTGTCAATCAATTTGTTTTGCTAGGATCTATCTTAGATTGCTATCTCAATTCCCAAATGGAGTTTGTGCAGGTGAGTTTTATAGCCTCAGTAATGTCTTCTGTAAGTAAGACATTGAACTAACAAAAATGACCCAAATTAATAAAACATTCCTCTATTTCAAAATGTCAACGGTATGGAGTAGAAGTAGCTGCCAATAAATCTTTCTCAAAGTTAAGTCAGAAAAAAAAAAAAAAGCATTTCATAACAGTAGTCCAAAATTTTACTGCTAATGTATTCATGTTGGAAACAGATGGAGACCTGAACACCACAAGAACAAGGTTTGTTGTGTTCCAGGAGTGTTTGCTTTGCTGACATTTAACGTCCCATTTTGGCTTCTCTGTGTACAATGTCTTCCTTTTTAAAATTTTATTTATTATATTTTTTTGAACAAGGCCCATACCGTTCCCATTTACTTCCTGGCAAAATACAGACTATCCACTTTGATGCATTAGACAGAACTTGTTGCAATTTCCAGTGCAACCAGGAAAATGAAGTGGCCACCTAACCCTGCATCAATACCCCCATCCAAGTGTGTACAAGTTAAGGAGAAAATCGTTGTGATCTGGGTATAATTCAAGGAGTTGCTTTAACTTTGCTGAATCCCAGTGACTGCATGTTGGCAGTCTGAACTCCAGCCCAATGAGACCAAAGCCATTATGGTCATTTTCATTCTTGGAAGGTGGGACTGTGGAGTAGATTTCAGCTCTTCCTGCTCCCCACGCCATCAGCCTTGTTTCAAAAGCCAGGAAGGTAGCAGCTGGTATACCCACCTGGTGGGCAGCATGCTTAGCTGGGAGAAAGATGTGGATTTCCTTAATTTCAGGAAGAAGTAGAAACTGAATTCAGGACTTTGAGATCCTGACAGACTTCAGGCTAGTGTGGAAAAAGCTAATACCATTGCTGGTACGGCTTTAAAATGAATGACTTCTCAGCTGCACTCCTCGCCTCTGGGAAGTTCCTGTGTGTTGGACTAACCTTGTGTACCTGAGGAGGTATCAAAAGCTGAGCAGGAGATCAGTCACCTCTGCCTGCTCAGAGGCCTCTTCTACGCTTTCCTGTGGCCAGGTGCCATGGTCTGGCCATATCCGTGCTAGACTGAGTAGCTGGTTTCACTGGCTCTGCAACTGCAGGAAGGAAAAAGGAGCTTTGTCACCACTAAGACCACTAAATGCCACTGCTTGAGGGTGCTTAGAGGACAAGCTTCTCTATGTGGTTTGGCAGCTTTGTGCTACTGGCATCCATGAGGGCTAGCACAGAGGACTTGAGAAAGGAAAACATTTGAAATCTGATGACTCAGACTGAAATGAGCTAATGAAGTTGAAAATAGAGGCCCAAGATCAACATTTATTAGTAAGCTAAAGTAAAAGCTGACACATTCAGCAAACTTTCTCTTTAATGCAGTCTAGGGTAAATTTTCAGTTGAACATTTATTATGTGTTGAAGATTTATTTCATTTGAAAAATTATTATCTTTTTAGATAAAACTCTTGCAGTGCCAAGGAACCTTGTCTTCCAGTCACCAAATGAGATGCACATTACTCCCGAAGGGTGACGCCCTTGAGAAAGAGAATGTACCAGAGGAGCAATGAACACCAATGGGAAGTTCAGGGTCTCCCACCTGAGAGTGGGATCAGGCTCACATATTACAGAGCCACACAATTAGACTTGAACAGGTTATTAACTTGATAATGATGAGTCCATGATAAATACCTCACCTGCCACTGTTTAGAAACAAATCACAAGGAAACTATGAGGATAGATGGCAAAATTACTGATAATACAATTAGCACAATGAAGAACATTTAAAAATACATGCTGAAATAATATTTAATGCTAATAATACATCGAACAGGATGTGCTGTACTATACCAACACATTGCATTCAGGGACCTCTATGAACTGCTTGCCAGCGACAACCAAAGGCAGGCATTGCCAGTCCAAGGCATACAAACCCTCCAGAGTCCATAGGATTCTTCCGCGAGAAAGGGAAGCTAGCATGGCTTCCTTCAGGTCATAGCAGAGAGGCTGTCAGTATCAGGAAAGTGAGAATCTGTGTGAAACTCCTTTTGCCAAGCCCTGTCCTGCTCATCCTGAAGTCAATGACAGTTCTTTCCAACAACTGCAAAGAAAATTGCGTTGATAGCTGTGTGAAGAGCAGTTAGACACTGCTTCCAAAGTGGTGACGCTTTGGGAAAAAAAAAACAATAATAAAGACCCCTTGTTCCAGATTGTGAGTGACAATTTTAAGCCATCTGTAGTCCAAGTCTCCTGTAAAAATCCACTTACTGAACAGGAGATTGAATCTGGTGGATTTTGACAAGCCTGTTGTGTGCTATTACTCGTACTACTTGTATTATTGCAGTAAACAAAATAAGCAGAAACTTTTGGGCTCCTTGTCCCACTTCTGCTCATAGTTAAAGAGCAGAATTAGACACAGTATTCATTTCTTCTTTTACTCTGCAGATAAACACAACTTTATCTTCATGTCATATACAAAAATCATGAATCCAACGTGTCACATAAACTAGGAAAACTCTTGAATTTCAATGGCCTTCCAGTAGAGAATTTTATTCTCTATGTTTTGTAAAAGTAAAAAATATGAAATTCAGAAATGATCGTACAGAATTCATCAGTTTTGCATCTCAATACCTTTTCTGTAGCTCTAATGAAAAATCTGCGTCATTGATCTAATGGTTAATGAAGCAAATATTTCTCATGCTTCCTTTGATGTTATAAATAATTTTTCAGTTGAAACCCCCCACATTAAGAACATACATTCAGACTGTTGAACAGCAGCAGCTCCTCCCTTCGGCGCCACTCATTCCTTCACAAATAGCAACTCTAGAGCAGGACAGCAGTGCTTGCAGCAGTGGGGATGGCCCATTTCTCAGGCTGGTGCAAAGGCAGGCAGAGCCAGGCCACTTCTCTTAAGTCTTACCAAGATTAGAAATTGATCTAATAAAACAATTAATATTCAAGTGGGAATCACTGCTGGTTACAGAAAAATTCTTCATACAAGCAGCTTGCAGCTTGCCAGAATCCCAGAGGCAAGATTTTCAATTTCCTATTGAAATATAGAAAACAAATTTTAGTTTCAGGAGATAAGAAGAAATTTCAGACTTGTCAGATAATTAATTTTGCATAATGAGTCACATGCTCACAAAGGTGAGAGTAGATCGTCCCAACTGGGGCAAATGAAAATAAAGCTTTTCGTACTTCATGTTTGCAGCCCCCAGTGTGCACAATACCAGGAGCAGCAGAAAAGTAGGGTGAGCAGGGCAGAGAAGGTGAGGAATCTGTCATGTCAGGAGAGGGATCACTTCATTCACAGAGTTCTCTTTCACTTTTAAACATGCAAAATAAAATACTACAGATCAATGGATTCCATTATTAGCCAACTTTAGCAGCAGGTTGTGAATACCAAAGGCAACTGTGATCAGCACGGAGAAGAGCTGTGTAGATGATATCTGGGCTAACATCCCATCCAGTGTAGGATCTCTCTGGGCTAGAATTTTGCACGTCAGGAATGAACTACACAAGCACTGGTTCTTGCAAACCCACCTCTCCAGGAGACTGGAAATTTCCTTTCTTCCCTGCCCAAAGCTTTGCATACTTTGCTATTAGATTGGTGCTACTGAGGATGCTTCACTCTCTGTTCACATTTTCCAGTGAACAGGAGGGTAAATGAACACATGTTTGTAAAGAAGGGCTTCTTGCTCCAGTTTGGCATTTTAAAATTTAAACATACTTTATATTGTGCTTAAGAATTGGAATCTTGTAAATTATTTTATGAAAAAAATAAATTGTTTCAAGTAAACATATTTTGTTCTTCATGTGTTCTGCATTTCACAGCAAAAAAAGCAGGTTTATTTTGCAGCAGTATCATGATATGAGTCACATACACACAAAATCCAGATAACAGGGCAATTTGTTTCCAGTCCCAAGCATTTTAACAGCAGGGACATTTTAGTTATGCCTGCAAAATGCCTTCACATACAATACCCATGCAAACACAAGTCTTGTTCTCTTTTCACTAGCATCTTCAAAGCTCCCTTCTGCACAGAAGCTGAGTTTAAGGCAGAGGACAGAGCTTCTCAATAGCAGATATCAGCTAAGACCTGTAGGTCTTTACCAGTGAGTATTTCTGGTCCTCAGCTGCTAATTATTTTCTGTTCTGTCAATTCATACTCTAAGCTTCTTGGTACAAGAAGTATTGCTGACCTATCAAATAAGCGTTGTGTAAGTAGCAGCACATCTGAGAAACAACACACCAACGTTTTAGTTGTCGCTGAGCAGTACTTATTCAGGGTCAAGAAATTTTCTGCTTCTTGTGCTGCCCTGCCAGTGAGGAGTTGCGGGTGCACAAGGAACTCGAGGGGACACAGCCAGGACAGCTGGCCCCAGCTGACCAGGGGGATATCCCATACTGTATGGCATTGTGGCCAACAATAATAGTGGGAGGCAAATTTTCCAGGGCTGCTGTAACTCATGGATTGGATAAGTGTCTGTCAATTGGTGATGAGCAATTGTGCTTTGTGTCACTTTTTTTTATTTCTTGATTTTGTCTTTGTTTTTTTTTTTTTTTTCCTTTTTTATTTAATTTTCTTTATTAAGCTATCTTTACCTAAACTCACCAGTTTTCTCACTTTTGCCCTTCCAATTCTCTCCTGCATCCCTCTGCAGGGGAGTGAGTGGCTGCATGGTGTTCATCTGCCAGCTGTGTTAACCCCCAAAAGAAGGTGCCACACGTGTCAGCTCCCCAACACTTGGAAACATATCTGCTAGAACCGCTAACAGCTAACATGGTTAAGTAAAGATTCAAAGCCACATAGATCCTGCCAATTGAAGTACATTTAACCAAATAGCATCAGAACCTTAGCCTGACTTCTAGGTGATTGATTATTTTTTCTCAAGACCAATGCTTTGAACGTATTTGGTTATAAAAATCAAATAATGAAGAAAAATGTTTTTCTTCTGTCCCAAGCCTTCTTTGAAGAGTGATGATTCTTCATTGTCTAACCTGATTTATTCAGCTAATCAACTTGACCTCATGCAGACCTCCTGGTTTCATGACTGAATGAGGAGGAGGAGGGGTTCTTTGTGAGTGCAAGAAAGCCAGAGGGACTATGAAGAAAACTGAAGATCAAAACACATTGTTTTGTGAAGAAAATCAAAATATGGATTTATTAAAGCCATTGTTTACAAAGACCTTCGCCTGCCTTCTCTGCATCATATTGTGTAAACCCAAAATGGCAATTTTTAAACCAAGGTACTAAAGTAAATTTTTCAGGACTGTCTTTCTGGATTTTGTGGGTTGTATGAATTTCTTTTCATACAAAGCAGAGCATTTCTCTGCTCTGACCAGTAAGCATGAATATTGCATAGAAGTCACAGGCTCGCTGAGAAATACTCAGGTGGCTTTACACCACTTCATGCAGCCATAGCAGCCACCACTCCATTCTGCTTTCAGGTCTGACTCTGCAGTGTGGCATGTTTTTACTTCAGCTACAACCTCTTCCCTCATCCAGGGGGCCAGAGTGTACCTAAGGACTGACTTTGGTCTTTACTGACCTTTCGTGCCCACTGTTGAAGAGCAGGAGGAAGGGCACTGGCCATGCAAACTTTTGACCAGCCCCAGAGGACCCTTCCTTCCCTTGCAGCTTTTGTGTTTTCGTATTCTCCCTCTCTACATCCAATTTTGAGCCAATATTTCTTCTTCTTTTTTGAGAGAAAAATCGTATCTTTGGAAGCGGTGTCAGCAGCAAATGCTGGTACCTGGAGGCCATACAGCAGCTGAGTTTGGACTGGCAGGCAGCTCAGTCCAGAGGCAGGGTCTCCTTGCTGTAGGTACATTGCATTGGCAAGAGAGAATACGAGCCCTCCGGCTGAGGACGGGGCAAATAGATGCGTCTGGGGATACAAGAGCCGACACTGCCTTGACTCACACAGCAAACAGCACCTCTGGAGACCAGCTCAGTGCAGCGGCATCACTTTCATCTTCCAGGGCTTGTGCTTTATATACCCTTCTCCAGCTACATGTGCCATCTGTTGGGTTGGTTAATATCAGCTTTCTCTTCCAAAATAGTTGGCATTTAACATGGCTGGACTTTTCTATTGGCTATAAAACATGACTTCAAGGGACCCAAATGGACAAGCATCTTTACGGGTAGTACGTGCCTCTTGATAGCAGAGAGTTTTAGGAGGCAGCTGACAGGGAGGAGGCTGGCACACACACGGCTGGGCTCACCCTCCTCTTCAGAGATGAGGCACATAGCAATAGGCAGCTTTATCCAACTTGAACCCCCCTACAGCCATGTCCTTCATTAGCTGAGAGGTGCCCAACAATAATAATTCACATTCCTGAGAGTTGCAACTTGTGTGGTCAACTTGTGGCCTGCCTGTAATACCTTTAAATGAAAGTCATTATCCATCATTACCTTGTTAGAAGATATATATAGCATAACAGGCATTTTTCAGAGGGCCAGTAAGCCCCAAGCCTGACATTTTTACTTCAGAAGGAAAGGCTGTAAACTGTTGAGTGAAACAGAGCAGTAGTCTGCAGAAAACTTAGTCCAGAAATAGCCTTCTCATAACAAGTGCTTTGAATATGAACCTTCAGGCAACATAGATTAAGTAAATATTTGCTGCTTCTTCTGAGCAATTAGTGACAGTGTATGCCATGCACTGCAGAACGTAGTTCCTGATAGAAATAAAGGATAATGGAGCCTTTCCATTGCCTTTAATGGGTTTTGGGTCAGCTCCAGATGATCTGCAGCGATATGTTTCTCCCTGTAAGGTCCCCAAAAGGGACCTGCTGCTGGCCAGAGCTGAGCCATGGGTGATGCTAGTTGTGCAGCACCAGCTCGCAGGCTCTGACCCCATCTCTTCCCATCCCCAGATGATGCACCAGTTGTGCCAGCACAGCCTGGGGCTGCAGACCCCTGCGGGCACACAATCCTTTCTCTGGACCTGCTTGGGCTGTTTATGCTGGGAGCCAGCCCCCAGTCCAGCTCACAGCATGGCCCTGCAGCCCCCTGGAGAGGGCTGAACCTCAGCTTCCAGGTCCAAGCCATACCTGTGCAGAACTGGCTTGAACTTAGGCTTTAGCACACAGAAACTTGCATACATATGGTAGCATGCCTTAGAAATGGAAAGACTGAGTAATCACTAGATACAGACCTTCTTGCAGGAAGGTAAAGTTCGTTCCTCAAAAGGATTGTCCATGTGTTCCAGAAATTTAGCTGCTGAAATTGTGTTAATGATGAGGCTTAGCTGCAGAGCTCTCTGCAGTTTCATTCAGTAAGAATTACTTCCAGCCACTCCTACCAGGTATAAAGAAACACAGTTGTGTTTCGTGTGTGAATGTTAAGATTACCATCAGTAGGACAGCAAAGATTACACCACATTCTGATGGAGCTGGAACTTGCATGGGGCAGCAGGTTGGCCTTTTGTGAGATGTTTATTTTATCCATGAGTATGAACTGATGTGCTAAATCCAGCCTATAAAAGCAAGTATTAAGGTAGCTGTAAGATTATAATCAGGGAAATAATAGATTAGTCTTTCCACGTCGCAAAAATCCATGCAGTATTTCTAGTAAGCGGATAAAAGGATTTCTTTAATCAGTGCTTGTTCTCTGACTATGAGCTAACTCGTAAAATCTTGGCACTAATCTTCTGCACATTTACTGAGGCAAAATGCCATTATTAACAATTAGAGCAGAGTTATTCTGAAATATTTTGCTGCTCTTGAGCAATTGTCTGAGTAATCGCTGACAGAAGTGTTCAGGTGATGATGCCAAAGCACAGAGCAGAATCCTTCTTTCTTGTTTTCCAGTCTTACTCCCAGATAAAATATCAATAAGAGTCAGTGGAGTAAGCCAACGTGCAACAGCACCATGCAGCATCATATCATCTGAGCTTATGCAGAGACTTTCTCTTTCCACATTTACCAGCTCTGCATCAGTACAGATACACATACTCGCACAGGGTACCCCACACTCTGCCAACCCCACATCTGCATGGGCCCTGTCTTGGTAGGATTCTCTGCTTCTGAAAACATGCTGTGCTGGAGCTCAGTGCTGGTGACATTGCCTGCTGAGAAGAGCACACACTGAGAAGGTCCCCATCTGATAACACCAATTGCTCACTGCAAGCCAATGTCTATAATGAGACCCTGCAATCACATCCTTCCTAAGGCAGATTTTGGAATCCCAGAAGTCCTGCATAACTGAAGAGCTATGAAGTAATGGTAGATAAATATGTACTGCAAAGTCCTGATGAGTCACTTAAATTATAGGGCAGAACTAGACTGCACTGCCACACCAGATTTAGAAGTGTGGGGTGTTTTTTGTTGCTTTGTTTCATTTTGGAGGCGTGCAGTTTATTGCCCCTTTACACCTTCTTACTGAGGTTTGCCTGCTGTTCCAAGTAATTATTCTGCTGGAAGCCTCATTTTGACTTTGAGGCTTATCTTCACACTGTTATTGCGATGTAAATAAAATCTGAGCTAAAAATAACCTTCTAAAAATGTTTGTCAGGGATCTGCTTTCAGACCAAGATAGATTTGTGTTTGTATCTGTGTGTGCGTGCATGATATTCAGAAGTGCAAATCTTGACAAACTGAATGCATATATGAAGAAAAAAAAAGCAAAGGAGAAAAATAAAAGCAAAAAAAAAAAAAAGGGGGTGTGGGGGGTTAGAGAGACATGCTGAAGTATTTCTCTAAGAAGAGTTTGCCATTGTGACATGAAGACAAAATAATTATTTTTAAGAGGCATGAGATAGGGTATCATTTTTAAATGTCAGAGTTTATATTCTGGAGGATGTTGTAGAAGATGGAGGTTAGAACAGCAGTACCATTGAAGCGTAAGTGAGAAGCTTTCACGATTTAGGTGTTCCACATTTTGTCACTAATCACAAAGTGACCAGAAAGATGATATACCATAACGCTTCAATGATTTTAGAAGTATTCTTGAATAAAAATTGGCTATTTCCTTAGTCATTTTCCAGTAGAGATTAGATAGCAGCACTTCTGCAGCTGATCAGTTTTTGGAGCTCTATCAGAATGGGGAAATTTCTTTAAAGAAATAATTGAACATCTCTAGCTCAGTTGACCATTTTATTTCAGCACAGGCAAACTTTTGCAATCTCAGTGCGAAACAGCTCCCAAAGGAACCACCATCTGCTCCTCTAAATCTAGGCTCATATAAAGATCTTTAGTTTATTTTTCATTATAGGCTGATTCTTTCTGATGTGTATTCCAGAAGAAAGAGTTGAACAATAAGGACAAGCAAACTCCTAGCAGTAAAATTAATGGTGCATCTACTAAATATTAAACAGGAATTAATGTCAAGTGAATCTTTGATAATTAGATCTCGGAAGGATTCTTCAGCATCATTTCATTAGTGACTGAAGTCCTGTGAATGAGCACCAGATGCATACTGTGATGAGCTTTTACTTCTCCAGTGTGCTTGATTTCCCTTGCATCACTAGGCACAGGTTTTTCACTGAACACAAAACTGTTTCCTTCATATTGGCTGTCTTACAGAAGTCCTTCTGATCACACACTTTTTGCTCAAGCATTCATCATTTCAGAATAATGAGGACTGTGTAAGTTACAGAAGAGGCCAGTGTTGTATTGAAAAGAATAATGAAACTGATGTTAAATTTTGGTACACACACACAAAAAAAATGTAGAAGTTGAAATGCTCCATGAGACAATGGATTTCTTAATTGTAGGTGAATTGCCTTACTGGGTCAGAGCCACAGGACTCATTAGTCCAACATCTTCCAACAGCTGCCATTCAAAGTACCATGCAGTCTCACATCTTTAATTTTTGTAATGACTTGTCTTCCTGTTAGGAATTAGAGAGGTATTACCATTAAACATGGCAGTTCTAAAGAATAATACAAAAGTGAGCCCTAATTTTAAACCCTACATGTACAGAACATATAAGAAAGTATGCATCTGTGTCCTACTAAACTTAGTTTGGACAACGTCTTACAGGAGTGAGCACAACAATTTTAAATAGGGATATAGGAGAACAACCAGAAACTTTTTATGCCCTTGATTTAGCCTCATGTTATAGATGTATGTTTTTCCAGGTCTTCTATGAAGAAATAGATAACATATATAAAGGGTTATAGTTTAGTTTAAGTTCTGCTCATAAAAATCATAGAATCATAGAATCATAGTATGGTTTAGGTTGGAAGGAACCTTAAAGACCATCTAGTTCCAACTCTCCTGCCATGGGCAGGGACACCTCCCTCTAGACTAGGTTGCTCAGAGCCCCATCCAGCCTGGCCTTGAACACTTCTGTGGAGGGGGTATCCACAAACTCTCTGGGCAACCTGTTCCAGTGTCTCACCACCCTCTGAGTAACGAATTTCTTCCTAACATCTGACCTAAATCTCCCCTCTCCCAGTTTGTGGCCATTACCCCTTGTCCTATCGCTACATGCCCTTCTAAAGAGTCCCTCCCCAGCTCTCCTGTAGGCCCCCTTCAGGTACTGGAAGGTCACTATCAGGTCCCCCCAGAGCCTTCTCTTCTCCAGCCTGAACAACCCCAACTCTCTCAGCCTGCCTTCCTAGGNCGATCATCTTCATGACCCTCCTCTGGGCCCCCTCCAACAGCTCAATATCCTTCTTGTGTTGGGGACCTCAGAACTGGACACAGTACTCAAAATATGGGAATTGAATCAAGTGGTGAGTGTTAGGATTGCTTAACTTTGCAGCTGTCTTAGAGGTGAAACTCTACTTTCATTTTAGGTAAGACGAAATGAATGCATTCCCTAAGGCAGACTTCTAAAATGGGTCAAATGAAGCATTCTCTAAAACTGTCCATTGTTCTTCATCGACTAGGGAACATTGGGTACAAGAATCAGTTTGAGACTAAGATACGTAAATTTAGATGCTTTCAGGTGCGCTGGGTTTCTAAGCTCCCATTACAGTCACTGGACCCTGAAGAGCAATTCAGCTCACCATAGAGTAGGTACCGTGTGGCTGGTCAGCTGAAACTTTCATTGATTGTTTTTACTGAATTTTCATTAATAATGGTAGGATGTCAGACATTTTATGTCTAGTTGCTTGCATTTAGGGGAGTTAATCTAGACTTAATCTCACAACAGAAGTGTTGGGGTCTACCTGATAAATCTCTACTTACTACTGCAAGGCATGTGAGCCTTGCCCACCTTCTCATACAAATTCCAGTTCACTTTAAAAGTATCCTTGAATAAACTAAGAGCCAAAATGATTAGCAGTACCAGGGTCTCCCCTGAACTTGAGCTTTCAAATGAATTGCTCATAGGAAAGGTATATTCTTCTCGAAAGTTGTTACAGTTATAGCTTGACCTTAAGCTCAAAATCCATCTGTCAATCAACTGAAAATGAGATGTTGCCACATGAAGAGATAAGACACCGTTTGACATTATACTTATCATAAAGTAGATACCCAGGCAGCACTTGAGCAATAGGCACTCTCCACTAGAAGCAATTGCATTGTCTTAAATTCTGCCATGATCCTGTCATGAGGTGTGTAAAGTTCATTGCTTGACACAAAAAGGAATTAAGCCGATCCTCTCTAAAAAGAGAAAAAACTGTTGGCAGGTACTTCCTTTAAGCAGTAACATAGCAGACAGTTTGCTGTTACAAAGTCATCATGGGTAACAATCCAATACATTTTTCCCTCATCTTTCAGACAGCTCCCTTCATAGTTGATTAAGGTAGTATTGATAAATTAGTAATTTCATTTTCAGCAATTCCCTGCAACATTTCAGAAAGAGCATGTACACATGCCTCGAGACCCTGTTTCAGTGACTAAGTTGGAGTCTGAATTAGACCTTTACTGTCCTAAGAAAATTCATTTAATTGCAGGGGAGCAGGGTGCCCACACAGCTTAGACAAGAATTAGACATGGAATTATCCATAACACTGCAAGAGATACAATACACAAAATGAGGAAAATAGCAAATGAAANNNNATAGCTTCATAGCAGGTGAAAACTGGGAACACTGGCCATCCACAGTGACCTCTTGAACAGCTTAGTTAGCCGCTCTATGCAAGGTATGGGTGATCCTGTGTATTGGCTGCGGATTTTCAGCTGTGGGTCCTATGAAGTAAGCTTTTACCAGAAAACAGGTTCTTGTGAATCATAGACTCGCAGAATGGTTTGGGTTGCAAGGGACATTGAAAGATCATCTAGTCTACCTCCCAGGTCATGGTCAGCGATGTCTTTCACTAGATCAGTTTGCCTAAAGCCCCATCCAACTGGACTTGGAACTCTTCCAATGATAGCACATCCACAGCTTCTCTGGGCAACGTTTCAGCATCTCACCACCCTACCCTCCACAGTTTCATCTATGAAACCAGCACTATGCAAAACTAACCTGTTCAGCTTTCACCTCATCAGTCAGTTATATGTTCCTCCAAGCCTAGGATTTCAGCCTAAGCTGTGTCCTTTGTACTGGAGCTAGAAGCGAGGCTGGATATTACACTAACCTTTCAAGACCACTGAAGTCTTTTTGGCTTTTAAGGAAAACAGAAACAGCAGAAAGAGCCCTACCACACCCCAGGTTCTCCACTTCAGCCCATTTCTAATTTTTGAGTGATTACCTCAGGGGGAACAGCTTTAAAAATTCATTTTTAAATACTGTGAATTTTTCTTTATTTATTTTGTTTTTTCTTTTCCTTTTTTTTTTTTTTATTGCATTAGAGCGATTAGACAAATGGCTTTGTGGAACCAACTGCTTTAGAGCATCACATTATGAACTAATTTCATTACTACTTGGCAAGAAATAGTAATTGGAAGCCTCCTTGCACCAGGACTTACAGAAAGGGCTGGAGGCCAGCGCTGTAATTTCAGTAAATACAATCACATTTTACCACATCAATGCACTAAACAGGCAACCCACAAAGAGCAATCGATGGGAATGCAAAGTATCCATGAGATGGGGGCTTCATCCTGTTCCTAAAAGAAAGTGCCTTGATCCCTTCATATTCACTCTAACAGATAGAAAACTCAAACTCTTTTTTACCTTGCCAATCCATGAATACTTCACATGGAACACATTGGAATTTCGAGGCTATGCTGGTATAACTGAGGTAGGGTAAATTTTAAACCAATAATTAAAAAAGAAAAAAAGAATTAGAGTAATATGAGAAAACCTACCAGTATTTTTCTCAAAAAAAAAAAAAAACAAAAAATGTAAAAATGTAAAGGGCAAAAACTTTGCAGTG
>VXAV01004430.1:113314-188360 GCA_013399715.1 Alectura lathami
ACCTCCCAGATGGTGCATTTCCTGTCTTTCATCCTGCTGCTTCTTACTAGCTCTCCTTCAATTTTTTTTTTTTTTAAAGAAACAAACAAACAAAATAATTTTTTTCAAGGCTGTGATATCATAGGTAACAATGAAGGAGAGTATGTGAGAACTCCATGTGTGAGGTGAAGTCCAGCCCAGAGAGAAGCTGAAAATGGGGAGTTTAGTTAAGAGAAGAGACAGGTTTCTGGGAACTTACTCAAAATAAGCCTTACATCAGTATCCAAGCAGAGGAGAAACTGCTGGTAGGTTATTTCCAAAATTAAAATATTTTCAAAAGGTTTTCTGATTATTACAGTACAGTTAGATCATAAATTTACACAGGCAACTAATGCAAAGCCATCGTCTTATTCCTACTTCAGAAATGTAGTTGCTTATAGGCGGTTAAGCTGTTCACACCAGACACCTGAGCTTAACAAGATAAATAAGTATGTTCCCACTGTGCAGATTTTCAGAAGGTACATCTATGCATCAGTAACATTTAGTTCACAGAAGCATGATTTTCCTCATAATGAGAACAGCCTAACAATCCATCTGGGATTCTGCAAGACAAAGGAACATATTCTTAGAAGTGGTGCTTTGCCACAGGAGATGTACAGCACTTTGAAACTTGGCTTCATTCAGGCTGCTGATCTTGTCTGAAAGTTGCAAGGCACCAGTCAGTCCAGAAACAACTGCTAAGAAGTAGAAGGTCCTGTCTGAAAGGTTTTTAGCAAATATTTGTAAAATTTGCATCATCTTGGAGCAGCTAGGCCTTCCAATACTGAAGTACAGCAATTTTTATACCAGGTATGGCTTTTGCTCTCCTGCTTCAGTGAGGTTCAGGATGGCCTTTCCTGCCCAAAAGAAGCTAATGCTGGGAGCAGGGGTGCTTGGTCAGGCAGGGAGTTGAATAGCTGAGCTATTCAAGGGACTGTCTTGGATTCTCTATCTAATTTGGAGCACAGCCTTGAACTTGATAATTGACCTCCCTAGAAGCTACCCAGGATGCCAGTGACAAAGGATGCCTGGCTGGATCTCTTGCTGCTCTTACTCACAGAAGCTTTTTAGCTTTCTGACTCTATTGATGGAGCCAAGCAAAATAAAGTAGAGCAACAACTCTGAAGCTAACTAGAATTTCAAGAAGAAAGGTCTTTTTATAAAGGGCACGGGAGAGGAAGAAGGTTGGTTAAGGTGTTCTGGTAAGACGTGTGAAGGTTTAAGCCCATGTTTTACTCCTGTTTTCTACCAAGGCAACTGCTTCAGCAGCTTGACCAAGGGTACTAACATATAAGACTGGGAATCTGGGATGTTTTACCTACTGTAATTTCTTTAGTGTGACAAAGGAACAGCAAGACAGGAAAGCACATGAAGTACTAGTGGTGGCTGTACTCACTGACCCTTCTACTGAACTGAAGAGATTTTGCAGAACAGTACACCAACGTGAACCTCATAATGCTTTCTTAATTCACTGCTTCTGGTTGCAGGTCAAGAAAGTGTGGTTTTCTCCTGTTACTGGTGATTGGTGCTTGTTTTTATAAGCACTGATCTCTCCCAAAGCACTGATCTCTTCCACAGGCCTCAACATTGCCTTCACTGGTTTATATTTTTGAATGAATATCAAAAATGATCTACTATTTTTTCTATATTTTTTAGCTGGAGATGGTCATAAAGTAGTCTACTAAGTTACATCTTTAAGACCTTTCCTGAAAGGAGATAATTAAATATTATTTTTAATACTGTATAAAGTATTCCATCCTGACCCCAAAACTTCAAGTTTATGCCATCATTTTCAATCAGCTTGCTATTCCTCAGAAGGGAAAAAGAACATTTTTTCTGCCTTGTTTGATGTACACCCTTGAAGTTTGTCACAGTTTTATAGGTAACAATTCTTTATGAGCCTCTGTTCTGATATTACTAGCCTTCAGAACATGAGACCTCTCACTGAAGATGTGCACAATGACAATTAATTAAGATACCGGGCTCATTCAGATTGTTCTTCACTAATGAGTGGCACTACTTTTTGTTTTTTTTTTTTTTTTTCTGTTGAAGTCCTGCCTGGTTTTAGCTATTTGACAGAACACTAAATATGTCCAGATCAGTTCTGGACTCAGAACAGTAATTACGAGATTTCTTTCAATGGACTGAGAGAAGGAAGACTACTGTAGTTCAGCTGTGAAATACCAGATATTGCTCAATGAACTCAGAGAGGGAAAACTGCTATATATATCTTCAAAATTAGGTCATTTGTTTCATTTCTGATCTTCCAAGAACTGAGAAGAGCTTTACACAAGGATATAAAGCATGTCAAATCTGTTTAAATATTTGGCTACATTTATAAAGTGAATTGAGGAATTGTAATGCTTGCATTTATGTTACAAAAGCTAAAACAATATAGTAGGTCCCAAAGTACAAATATGCACTCTCATCTTGGATATAAAATTTGCAATTCAGTCCATCTTGAGCAATGCTAATATAGTGAAACACACATTAGCCTTACGTAAGTCAGCACATCCAAGTAAAAGACTGCAGTTCAAGTACCTACAACACCAAACCTGCAGTATGATATAAATATAAATAGATGTGGACGTGTATACACCCATGTTACAGTTGTCAGAGTTAGGTCTTCATAGCCAGTGTAAGTTACTGGGACATCACAAAGAGTTTCAAAGCATTTTGTTCTAAGATCATATGTTTCAGAACTGGGTGAACACAAGGACATAGTCAGGATATATATATTTAGGCAGCAGACTATCAGATGTACTCACTTGCCTTGCGTTTTACCTGATGGAGCATTCATGATTCCTAGAAATGTCTTGGTCTTGACAAGCAGTAAGTAGGTCTCTTCTAAGAAATAGAATAGAATATTTCCACTTCTCTAACAAGTGACAGTTATTGGTGGTTCTTCAGCTGTCAAATATAATTCAGTAAAATAAAAAGTGTGAAGTCACCGCTAGCACCAGAGGAAGATTTTGGATCTCTTAAAACTCTTCTGGGGAAACTAAAAATGAAGGTTTACAGATCTGCTGGAGGAAATTTTGATTTTCTTTTCACACCACATCTCAAAAAGGCAAGAGTGACATTACTACATTATCTCCTTTCCTTTTCCCCAAGCACACTGGCATCTCACATTCTTAGGCTTTGCTGTGAGATTCAAAGCAGTAAGGCACGGGCTGGCAGGATTTCAGATGGAACATTTCTACATAGTGTTGTCCACCCTGGGACAGCAAGGCGTTCTGCCAATGCCACCGCACTGTGTCATTGCTAATGCACACCTGGGGGGGCAAGGGAGGGGACATTTGTGCCAGAGGCTTCAAGCCCAATACAGCCCCAGGAGTGTTCTGTACACAACTGCACTTACTTCAAGGACTAATTTTGATGGGTTCTGTGCCTGATAATTAAAGTTTCCTGAGTCAACACAAAATGTAATTTTTTTTTTTTTTTTAAAAAACCCTCCATAAATCAAACAACATCAAAAAACACATTAGTTGCAAGTTTCCAGCATTTACACTGGCCTTGATGTTTAAGAGACTCAGTTAAAAACCAAATAATCTTTGGATTATAATAATAATAGATAAAATAAAAGATAATGATAATAATCTCAGCAGTGCTCCTGGTGCCCAGGGGGAGCCTCCTATGCTCCACTTTGTGCCCTCTGCCTCTTGTCCTGGCACTGGGTGCCACGAGAAAGAGCCTGGCTCCATTGTCTCTGCACCTCCCTTCAGGTACTGATGGACATTGGTGGGATCCCCCTGAGCCTCCTCTTCTCCAGGCTATACAATCTCAGCTCCCTCAGCCTCTGCTCATAGGAGAGGTGCACCAGTCTCTTCGTCATCTTGGTGGCCCTCTGCCAGGCTCTCGCCTGTGTGTCCATGTCTCTCAGTCTTTGACTTTTAGGCTTTCAGCACTGAAGCTCTGGCTATGTTTTAATCATAAATAATTTGTTAAGTGGGGTATTGCCTTCTCTCCCTTCACTTACAAATAGGTGCTGTTTTCACAAGTGAGAGGACACTTCAGTAGATAAGTGACCCTTAAAAGCTACTCAGACCTACAATTCCCATATAGCTGAAGCGTTTGAACACTTGCTAAGTAACTACCTGGGCCCAGAGCTGATACATTTTCAAGACAAAAGATGTTCTTAAAGACACCTCTTTTGAACTCCCTATTTACTGTATTTGTCTAATTCATGTATATAGTGGCATTGATGTGGATATCATTTTTGGAACACAGTTGAAAATAATTGGAAGTTGGCATCATTTCACTGCTGGTCATGAAGATTAATGGACAGAACTCAGCTTGGCCAAGGATATCTCCTAACAACAAAGCAGAAACAACTGTCTCATTCAGTTCTGACTTTTCCTTGCATCATCATCTATTCTGACATCCTGCCACATGGCTGGTGGAGGTAATTAATGCCTGCAAAAAGCTTTACAACCTGGGCTGAAAAAAAACTAAGAAGAACAAGAACAATTGCTTGGAACAACTTCAGAAACAGGCACTGTATACTCACTAATTTTACTTCCAGTCTGAATTTTCCATGGGTAATTTGCAATGCTCATAACACACCAGATGAGGATCATTACCTGTAGCCAGGAGCTGTTTGTACTAGCTTGCATTATTGTATTAGTTTGTATTATTGTTTACCTATTATCTGAAGGAAATCTTACTCAAAGGTTAGAAAAGTAAGAAAAGAGTTTGCAGGAGCTTTAAACCCCACCCATCTTAGTGCGCCAGAGCGCTTTGAAGAACCCCTTCCCTTGTCATCCTCCTGAAAATAATCTGGGTCCACACCAAGAATCCTTCCTTGCATGAGTGGCATTTGAAATGCATCAGCTATACAGACAATGTTTGCACACTTTCTTTTGGAACTGTTACCTATGAAATATTGGCCTATTTGTTTTCATCATCACAGCCTCTTTATTCTTTTAAAATGCATTTTCAGATCCAGAGAATGTGATCCATTTCCATTTTCAACCAAGAGCTCTTTAGTACGGTACAGCATAGGAGAGGTGAGACTGTTACAGCTGCACCTAATGGAGAATCTGTGCATTTTGTCCTAACTAGATGAGGCTTCTAGCAGAGTGTTTTGGATGAGGCTGGGAATATATATATATATATATATATAAAAGTCACTCCTTCCAACACCCATCCCAAGCTGCTGCCCTTCTGGACATGCTGCAAAACACTGTAGGGAAGAGGATGCCCTCTGGAGTGGTGGAGCAGTACAGGTGCCTGACTGAATCACATTTTAAACACTGCAGAATATTAGCTCATCTTGAGCACAGTGTGTTAGTGTCCCTGCGTTTAAGTAGGCACTACTTTCAGAAGTGTCCAAGCCACTCAGAGGCATTTGTCTTGTTGAAATAAGACAGCTTCTTTTGAAAGAACCATTCTCTGCCCTCAGCTGCTGTCCTCAGCATTCAGGTTGTTGTGCATTGCCTGAGAAAACCCCCTGGAGAGTAATTTTCAGCAACACAGGACAAAGACTGCAACTTTGCACCACTAATAACCTTTTATAGCTTTGTTATATCACCATTAATCTCCTTCTTTTTTAAAACCATCTATCCATCTTTTAGGTTGACAGAAGATATTTCCCCATTAAGTGCACATTATCGCTAGGAATACCCTGTCTGTTGTGCAGAAATTGCCATCATCCTGCAACATAACCATGCTCTGCTGCTCTACGCTTAGGGGAAGAGCACCCCTGGGCTTTTAGAGCATTTTTCCCTTGGCTGCTCTACACCTCCTCTTTCAGCCTTTGCCTCACTAACTACATCAGGCTGATTTTTAGACATTCGTTTTGCTGTCAGTTCATTTTCCTCAGACAGAGCTGTCCCTCATAAAAGGTTCCTTAGAAAGCATTTTGTCTTTCCTAAGACACCTAGCTGCACAGTCAGACGTGGAATCCTGAACTGTGATAAATATGAATGTCTTTTTGATGTACAGCTTTCCGCAAGGAAGATGAACCCCTAGTCCTTCCTGTCCCTCAGCAGCAAGAACAAAGCTGAATTACCACTTTCTTGAGCTCATAGCCCAAGTCTCCTGATTATCTCCACTTGCCTGTGGAAAACCTTCCTTTCATAGCTGTGTCAAAGAGCAAGTCAGGCTTAGTGCACCAATGATATCTCATCCCAACACCTTATCCTCGTATGTGGGTGAAACAGGAATTTTATGAAAACAAAATTCATATGTTCTCTAGGAAGCAGACAGGGCTCTGGGCTGACAGAGATCAGGAACCTTCCAGCCAGAACCAACCACTCATGGCTGGGCTGCTGCAGGACAGCTTCCCGTGCTGAACAGAGGAAGTGACAAACCATGCCAGCAGCTTTGCAGGCTAACCTCCCAAGTTTATTCCATTTGAAGTGGGCAGGTTTAGGAACCTCCTGACTGTGGCATCTCTTTCTGATCATGGCAACCTCTAAAGTCTGGGAGACTACAGCTAGCTTGTCAGGGTGTGTGCAGGGACATTTCCAGCCATCAGGTGTACTAGAAATCCTACAGCTGTAGTGAAGATCTCTTGACACAGGCCAGGAGCCATCTTCAGTTTGCACCAGCTACTTTATTATGGAGACCTTGACTCTGAAATTTTTGAGAGGGATTTAGGTGATGTGGCCATAAGAACAGCAAGTACCGGTCTCGCCAAGTGAGCAGAACAAACAATCAAGACCCAGGGCAGAGAGCAGAGCATGGTTTAATTAATTAGCACATATCAACACTTAGCCCTTAGCCCCAGTTCCAGTCCTTCACATCTCAGATATCTTCCCTCGACAAATTCCATCATGCCAAATCCTATGAGACTCATAAGCCTTGGGCTTGTGGATTCTACGGTACAAAAGTCATTGATACAAGCAATAAAAGACTTTCTCCCCTGTTTGTATCCCTCAGATTAGAAAGCAAACAACACAACAGCAGCTGGCTCTTTCAATGCTGCAGACTCTCACCAGTCCCTGATCAAACACATCACTGAGCTCATACAGAGACTGCAAGAGAGAAACTCCTGTTTCCTGTTAAATCATTTCTTCCAAAAGAAATATCACCTAAAAAACATCTTCAAAAGTCAGCTAGCACTGAGATGGTATGACTTAGGAGTCTAGTTTTATTAAGGGCACCAAACTTCTCTTGCCTCTTGTTGGGTGGGTGAGGTCAGAGGCAGATGATCTGATACACTAAGCGAGTTTTCAAAAGCAAATGCTCTCCACAAACTAACTGCAAGAAGTTCCTCTCTACGCATGTAAGTATCCTCACAGCTCTAAGAAACAGTGATATCTGGATTTTATCTCAGCCATTTATCTCATAAATGGTTTAAATGTTGCAATAACAACAGTCATTAAACCTCTGAAGTGCCTATAAACCAGCTCTCAGCCTGGGGTCAGGCTGCCTTTCTGGTTCTTCTTGGATTTACTTTCAGTTGTACAGTTACGCACACCCTCACTGGTAAATCAACCAAGAAAGGTTTGTGTGATGTTTGCTTTCACACAACTGTATTTAAGTCTAGTGCAAAAAACAAAACAAAACAAAACAAAACAAACCAACATTGCTGAGTTCAAGACTTTTTATTCAGAACCTCTCTGTACTTTGTTGTTATACTTTGCATAAGCCATAAACACTGACTCCCAAGTTACTATTTCCTTGAGGTTTCCTCAAGAAACAGCCTGACAAGCAGTAGGGGAACTATCCCAACACTGCGTAAGCCAGCCACTCATGGCAATAGAATTACTTCTCACAGAATCGCAGAATGACTGAGGTGGGAAGGAACCAAACCTCATCTCCAAGAACATGGATTTTTCAGGACAGATTTAACCGTGGTTTCACCTGCATTGCTCAGATCTTCTGCCCACCCTGGTCTTTTGGGGAGCTTCAACAATTTCAGAATGATTTTTTGGTGAATTCTGCTCAGATGAGCTTTCTCTTGATCATGAAAGCGGTGCACCAGTGGAGGAAAGCTGGCAACAGCCATATGCATGGCTGCAGGAGAATGTGATTAGACTCCTGCATATCTCTGCATATGCCTCAAGCCTTAAAGCACCATAGCAGTAAGGGCTGAAAGCATGAGCTTGCCTCAGACTCCTGTGAGGAGCTTCTTAAGATGAGGGCAAAAAGGATGGATGATTTCCTGGTACCCACACAGGTGGGGAAGTGTGTTCTGCACTAGTGAGAGGTGCCAAAGTGCTGCGCACTCCGTGCCTGGCTGGGGTTTTTCTCTCTTCCAGCTAAGATGTAGCCAGGCCATGACGTAAGCACTCACTTCACATTCAAGAGTAGTCTGGTGTCCCTCATCCACCAAGAAGGGAAAGGAACATGTAATTGAAACAGATACCCAGAGCAGTGAGAAATGCAAGACACCAGCTGCAGCTGGATTCAAGAGGAGACAGCATTAAAGGGCTGTGTGACATGGTGGCCAGTCACAACATCCTCAGCGTGAACATAGAAAATCCTGTCTGAGGTGATCCACTTACACCACCAGATGAGAAATTGACTGGGAAAGCCCTATAGGGACAATTAAATTTCTGTTTGTTTTCTTGCTTCAGGAGTCTTGTGAGTATATTTGTGTAGGAAAGCAGGAAGACAGCTCCACAGTTCTTTCCTGACAATTACCTATGTGCTCTGTTACGAAATCTGTTGTCTGCCACAGTCTGTAAATGAGAAAAGTCCTGTCAGCTTTGTCTCAGTTTGCTGTTGTCAAAGGAAAGAATAAAGGGGATTTTTTCTTTCCTGGGGTGACTTTCCTGCATGTCTCAAAAAAAGATAAATGAAACATTGCCTTTCCTTGACTTAGCTGAATCTGTGGAGTGCTAAGAACCCTGCAAGTACTGCCTCTGGAGTGGCTGTGGTGTCGTTTTAACATTTCCAGGTAAAGTGAGCTGCACTAATGTCTCTGGCTCTGTTACCTTGTGTCATACTCATGCCCTGAAGTTGTCTGGGAGCTGGTCACTCATCCCAGATGAGCTGGATGCCCTGTGCTGTTGGCAATGGCTCTCAGGCTGGTAGCAGTGACTTGCCTTGAGGCAAAACACAAAGATGTCCTGGGGCAGGTGGATGCACACACCCTGCACATCTCTGCAGCTCGGCAACCTGCAATCACCAGTGCCAGAGCTGCCCCGTGAGCAGCCAGTTCCCCTCTCATCAGTGTTGTTTGCTCAGAATAAAGCATTTCAGAGCACACAGATATCTTCTCAAATCACAAAATAGTGGTATGCATGCCTAGTTGCCTTAAGTACGGAAATTTCTTCAATTTCAAAAGTAATTGATTTAATGTCATGAGTCTGTTCTGGCTATGTCAACAACACAGCTACCAAGACCAACAAGGTCTAGTGCTGGAGGCAGTGTTTCGGCAAATAACCCTAACCAAGGGACTGAGGAGGCATCACTGTAACAGCTGCATGGCGTGGATTACCAGTGCAGTCCAGCATTGCTCAGTTATTTCTATGTGGGGCTCTGTGGACAACATAGTTTTGCTATTTTTCACGATGGACTGAAGCAATTCACCATTGTTCTGACTTGTTTAGTTATTTGCTCTCTGTTCATGCATATAAGCTGCTCTTGAGCCCAGATGAAGAACTTGTTTTACTGTAGGCTAAATGATTAAAATATCAGGACATCTCTTTTCTTGGATATAAAGTTAAATCTGGTGCTGGAAGCCTTCGGGATATCTGTGGGTCCATCAAGGTGGCACCAGGCTTTGGCAGCCCTCAGCATAACTTGCTTTGCTTCACCGCTGTGGGTTTACTGGGTTTACATTAGAAAACACCAGGCACAGAGCAGAGAGGCTGGTCAGCATGATGGCACTCCACGGTGCACATCAGCTGGGTGGGATGAAGCCTCAGGTCCGCTCTCAGGGCGGTGGTGGTGGTGGTAAAGAGCTGCTATGGGAAGGAGAACGGGTGCTTGTCACCATCTGCAGCTCAATTCGGAGACAGAATGCTTTGGTCCTTGAGCCAGCTGGCAGAGAGCAGCTGACAAATGTCTTCTCACCAATGCGACCATCCAAACTGCTCCTAGGGAGTGACCCCTGCTGTGAGCCCAAGCACTGCCAGGGACTCTGCGGCCACTTTAGGGAATCAGGTCTGCACTGGAGCCCTGCTTCGTTTACAGATATAGTCTCCAACTGAGGAACTAAACTTATCACAATGAAAGACATTGCAAAGCATATTATACCAGCAAATGCCATTGATAACATCTTCCTTCAAAATGTTTGGATATTTTTCTATAATGGAAAGTTTTCTATGATCTGCAAAAATGTCTCCTATGTTTTGCAGTCTTCAAATGTTATTGTTTCTTCCACTGGCCGTGTTCCTCTTGCAGCAGATAGGTTTGGCACTGACTGTACACTCTCTTCCTCCAGCACTGCCCTGACAAGTGCATCTCTTCAGCAGGCATTGCACTTCTTGAATCGCAGCTGCATGTACCAAAGTCTCACTAAAGTAATTTGGGCTCAGTACACGGATGTCAAAAAGAATAAATGAAGTTCTCCCTTTTGTATATGTAAGGATTAAAAGCCTATCAGCTCTATCTATCACTTTCTGCTTCTAAGATTGAGTTCTGCCTTTAGTTATTTAAAACTGGTTATTCTTGGAATATCTTACTGATGTCTACCTAGGAACTGTTCAGACTGAAGAATATCGTTGTTTCATGAATCAACAAACATTCTGTCAAACTTCTGTCAGAGTTATTGGAATCAAATCTAATTAATTTACAATTCCACATGAAATAAACAAGGGAGAGCACTGGAACAGGCTGCCCAGAGAGGTTGTGGAGTCTCCTTCTCTGGAGGTATTCAAAACTCGCCTGGACAATTTCCTCTGTAACCTGCTGTAGGGAACCTGCTTTAGCAGGAGGTTGGACTAGATGATCTCTTGAGGTCCCTTCCAACCCCTACAATTCTGTGATTCTGCGACACTCAGTTAGATTAGGTGATGAGACTCTGTCATAGCGTACTCCAATTTTCCCAATTGATACATTATGTTACTGCAGACACTACCCTTCCTAACAAAAATGCTCTCTACCCGTGATTCCATTGGATGTAGTTCCAGGTAGAAAGGGAAAAACAACTTTAAGTTGAAGTTGCAATATCCCATCAGCTGGGATATTACAGATAATGACAGATCCTTGCTGGTTAGCATTTCGTAAGAAAAAACCTATGCATTTTTGATGAAAAACATTAGCTATGCTGTACTACAGGCTGAATGATCAAGATGTAAGTAACAGCATTAACAATTCAACCAATGTGCCAAAGCATAAATAAAATAAAATAAAATAAAATAAAATAAAATAAAATAGTCCTTAAGAAACAGTGAGGGAGACTAAGCAAAGGAACCTGTGCTAGAAACATATGTGAGGACAGGTACTGGGTCTGCCTGGAATGCAACTGATTTTCCATACAGCAGCCCATATGGTGTTGTGTTCTGGATTTGTGACCAAAACAGTGTTGATAATATGCCAGTATTTTGGCCATTGATAAGCAGTGCTTGTACTTTGGTGAGATTTTATTTTTCTCATTTTATTTTTCCCATGCTGCCCTGCCAGCGAGGAGGTTGGGAATGCACAAGAAGCTAGGAGGGGACACAGCCAGGACAGCTGACCACAATGTGGCGGAGCTCTGCTTTCCTGGAAATGTCTGAACATCTGCCTGCTGGTAGGAAATAGTGAATGAATTCCTTGCTTTGCTTTGCTTACATGCTTACTGTGCTTTACCTGTTAAACTGTCTTTATCCCAACCCAATTTTCAGCATTTGCTCTTCCAGTTCTCTCTCCATCCTGCTGGGGGTTACATTTCCAGGAGAAGCTGGGCATCATAGAATAACACAATCACAGAGCGATTTGGGTTGGGAGGAACAATTAAAGGCCATCTGCTTCCAATTCTCATAGCTGGGCAGGGACACCTTCCACTAGACCAAGTTGCTCAGAGCCCCATCCAACCTGGCCTTGAAAACCTCCAGGGATGGGGCATCTGCAGCCTCTCTAGGCAGCCTTTTTCATAGAATCATAGAGTCATAGAATGGCCAGGGTTGAAAACAACCTTAAAGATCATCTAGTTCCAACCCCCTTGCTGTGGACAGGGTTGCCAACCACTAGGCCAGGCTGCCCAGGGCAGGTTTCAACCCGATTCACATCCCTGTGGTGCAATCTGCCCCAGTAGGGCATTATGATGCAAAATAATGCATAAAAAACAACCTGTAATTGTTGAGTTGACCCATTAGTTGCCCTGTGATCCCGCAGATGAGCAGATCCAGGTGCTTTCACTGCAGAACTCACCCATCACCAGCTCGACCAGTCCCTGGCCCCCCACAGACAGTGCAGGGTTCTCTCTCCTGGGCTGTTAGGCAGAGCCGAAAGCACAGGCCTGAGCTCAGGTGTTGCTCAGCCGCCACTCACGCCCCTGGTGCAGGCAGTGTGCTGCCCGTGCTGCAGGTCTGGGTGGGCCTTGCACGAGCTGGCTTGTGTTCATGGGTAGAACCCATGATGGACAGAAGTGAAGGAGTGTCATGAGCTGCTGCCCATAGCTGTGTAACTAATCCCAGAGAATTACAGTTCCATCACAGACAGAAAAGCCAGAAATCTGTCTGCCACCTGTTCTGCAAAGAAAATGTCAGACAATTGGGTCTATCCCCCGTTTTCTCTTGGTCTCTTTGCCTTGCCTCACTCATGTCCTTGCCCTCATTGCCCTTCAGCCCTGTGCTTGACTTCGTCTTAACATCCTCTGAGCAGATAGGACGTATTTTCTTCCACACTGATTTTGTCAGAAGCTGATACCAGCTTCCTGAAAAAGCTGCCAGATGTCTCCCAAATGGCATTCTGATGAATGAAATGGTGAAACGAAGAGGTCAGTCAGGTGTACAGCAGCCTGAATCCTTTAATGACATGGTCATTACCACTTCTTGTGGCCAAATACTGTTTGCTTGTCTTTCCAGAATAGTCTCTGCTGACAAGTAACTGCAGCTGCAGTTCAGGTCCAGGTATGGCACAAAGTGGGCACCCTGGGAACGTGCTCAGAGGGTGACTTGATACACAGCAGGTGAGGGGCAGAGGACACCCGATGGCCTCTACTTGCTGTCCGCTGGGATGCAGCTTCAGAAGCCTGGCATCGCCAGGGCTTTCAGCAGGGGACATGCTTCTGGGACGTTTTCTTGCCTGAGCTCATGCTGGCCTGAAGACCTTCTAGATTATTGGTATATGCTTTTGTATCCCTTAACATGCCACTTCCAAATTAGGCCAGGACTGCAGTCATTCTTTGCTGGTAGTTTTTGTAGTCCTTCAACTCAGAAGCTGTGTGCTTTATACATCCAGATAACAAATTTCCAAAACACTCTTCCAGATATTTATTCTATTAAATTGCTAAATGGCAGTGGAAACTTCCACAGAATTGCATGTATTATTTCAGGGGAATGACAGGGATAAAATGAAAATGTCTCTATATATAGCCTTGGCAATTCCAATGGCCAGTGCTTTCACATACGTCAGGTCATGGCATGTATTTAGTTGGGAAAATCAGCTATCAAATATTAGAGCACATTTCCGATAACAAGAATTTCTGTTTATCTGTGTTTGTTGCCAGCATTTAACTGCTATAGCAACAGGCACATTATAAATGAGCAAAGTTGCAAAAAGAAATATTCCTAGTTTCATTTGAGTTTCACAGAAATAAAGATCATTCCCGCACTCTGGTGCAGGATCTTTTTTTCTAAGTGGAACCATGGAGAGTATTCATTCACAGTTTATTTATCTTAGGATGAATTGTTTAAATAATCATATTTTGAAATAGACTTTATTAAATTGTACACTACTTACTCCTTTTCTTTGGCATGTAAAAGTACATGCATTCACAGTGGTATTTGAATTACTTCATCATATTTCCACACTTCAACGTAAGCAAGTGATGAGCCAGAACCATTGCATATATGTGCTGCAAACTCTATATTTGGATCTGCACATTCAGTAGACATGATGAGTAATAATGTGCATAAACCGAGGAAGTGGGAGACTTAGGTGAAACCATATGAAAAATAAATAAATAAATACATGTAAGTGGCATTGAAATTGGTTGCCTAGATCAGGTGTGGCTTCTAGCACGAAGTTTTCTTTTAAAATAAGGATAAACAGCAGTTTTTCAGGAATATCATCAGTAGAAGAGCTAATCCTGCCCTTGGATTGGGGATTGACTTTATGAGGTTTTACGAGGTTATGGCTGCAATCCAGCCTTTTACAAAAAGGAAATGTTTATGAAATGTTGATACTAAGCCCTCAGAAATGTTCAGAGTCTGTTTTGGTTCAGCCTCTATTCTTTTTCTCTGCTCTGAACTTATCTTCACAGCACTGGTTTTGCAGGCTTCAGTGGAGATTATCCAGATTTATATTCACCAAGAATCAAAAAACAGCTTCGTTAAGGGGAAAATCTGGTATGTTCTTTTCCTCATGTATATTGGATGATGTAGAAAGAGCTAAGGAGGAATGGCTTTAGGATCTAGCATAATAAGTAGTATATTTTGGAAACCAGAAAGAATGTCAGTACCTTTACAAGATATTTTCCTGTCTCTCTCTGCTTAATGTGTGTTGTCAGTTTTTTAAACCTGAATCATAGAATGGCTTGGGTTGTAAACTTGGGCATCTTGGAGGACTGGAATGACGCTGATACTTACCCAGCATAACTCTTTCTTCAGCTAGATGCAGGAGGGAGAAAACCTGCGATGTCACTGGGACTGAGGATCCCTGGGCTACAGGCAGGCTTTGTAAGCCACGAAAGTGATCCTGAGCCCCATAGCATGAATAGCACAAATATGTTCAGATGTTATCCAGAGCAGAGGTGTCCATTATTCTTGGTGGATATACTGTAGATTTTCTTCTTTTGACTTTGAAGGCCTACATAGGAAGGAGCAGTGAGGTTACCGCACCCAAGATGGGCACTTGCTGAGGTGACCTTTGGAGGATCTGTTTGGTAGTGTGGAAGTATAAAAAAGCTGAGAAGCCTCTACCAGCAATGAATTTCATCTGGTCAGAAATCATTCCAGAAGAACAGACATTTTAAAATAAACACATGATGTAATCTCAAAGAGAAGTTGGTAGGATTATGGAGGCCAATTCTTTCATCAACTGGGGTTAGAAAGTGAATACTTGTTAGTACTCTGAAGACATGTAGTTCGCCTTTCCTGAAAAACACATTAGCTAGAGAAGAATGACTGAAAGGAAACAGGACATCGAAGGAGGTTCTGTCATACTATTGACATTGATAACTCATTGGTACCCAAAATCCTGTAATCCTGTGAGAGTGCTGATGGTATTGGGCAGACAGAAAGTCTATGACCTTGATGCTTTTGTGACCCTTATCATACACTCAGTATGTGATAACTAATCTTGATAAAGCATGAGGAAACCCTCATATATTAGATAACTGTAATTCTGCCTTGCTCTCAACAAAGATGTCCTCCCTTGTGGTTTAGGCCACTGGGAATCCCTGGGAATTCCTGAGAACTGGAACCAGGCAGATATTCTTATCTGCACCCAGCAACTAACTGTATAGAAGTAGAAACTATCAGCTCCTCTTCATTCATGAAAGACTTCAATTTGTTTTGATGACTCTAAGATCATCTGTCCTGATTTAGATAAGCACAAGGAGTGATAGTAGTTGAATTTATTCATCTAGCTTATGAGTAGACTTTTCACATTATAGGTTCAGTGGGCAACTGAAAAATGAAGACGTTTTAGCAGTTTGCACTGTTGATAGTACGAGATTTTGCAGTCATCCAGAGCATAGGTTTTACCAGCCAGATAAAGGTGCAAGACACCCAGGGGTTCGTGGTATTTCTCTTTCACCTTCTTCTCTAGTATATCCCATTTCTACCATACATGTGATAAAGGAATAACATCGTCAGCAAGAAGGAGGAGCCTACAGAGGAGGCAAGCTGTCCTTGCTACCAGTGTCACAACTCAGAGAAGGGATGAAGGTGGAGAAGACAGGAAAGATAAATCCGCTCTAAAGTGTACAGAAATTCACCTGCAGTAGCAAGGACTCTGATGGCTTAGCAGTTCTGTTAGCCCCCCTCAGTCCTTTGAGGTGCAGTGCTTCTGGGGCCTAGGTGACCAAAAAATCAGGGAGTATTATATGTATTATGTGTACAAAGAATTTTGGTTTTGCGGTAACTGATATTAAAAGCTATGGAGGACAGGTACAGTGGAAATATGGTTCCCTTATTTGCTACCTGGCTCAGACTGGGTCTTAAAAAACAGACTGTGGTCACCAGAGAGACCTGTGCAGGGGCTTTCTTGTGACAGATTTCATCAGCATTTTGGCATGTGTGGTGTCAGGGAGGTTGCCCCTGGAGGCACTCTTCTTATTATTCTTTTGTCACCAAGGAGGGGGGACATTTGATGGCATGCCACCTCTTGGTGGCAAAAGAGTTTGGCTGAGGAGGGAGAGAGAGGGATCAGGCAGAAGACCAAGGATGGATGAGTTCTCATATCTTGCGCACTTGGAGGCTGGCACAGCGCATTTCCCAGGTGAGGAAGTTAGGCTTTTTGAGTCAGCTTGTGGAGCCTGACACAGAAAGCATGCCCTTTTAAATACATGCTCCTTTCCTAAATCAAAGAAGCATCTTTTTCTAAGCTGTGCTGAATCTTCACATGAATGGCAGATCTTGTACCCTGGGATTTTCTTACTCTCTTTCTCTTGAACTTTCTGTCAGGATGGATATAAACAATAGCTTCTCTATTGTAAGCAAAAATACAGAAGCTTGGTTTCTAAAGCTGTTAACAACCCACAGATTACTAACACCCATTTATTAACAATACACTGAGAGGAAATACATTTCTCTTCAAACCCAGGGTTTCATTAAGGTCTTATCTGTTACTTGAAGTTCAGAAACAATAATTTTTAAAAGAAATCTTTAATCAAAATAAAGAAATTGGATTTTTATTTTTCTTTTGGTAGCATAGGAGAAGAACAGATGGCTTGTGGGAGCAATTCATTATTCTGTAATATTATCTCTTTAAGTTAATCTTCAGTATGCATGAAGACTGCTAAACTGCTGACTCCAGACACATAACCTTTGTTTGCACATACCACAGGCATGGTCAAAGCAAATTCTCTGGCTCAGTTGTAGGCTGCATAATAACTGGTTTTGAACTGTTGAGCAAAGCCTGGGACTTCTAGTCAAAAAGAAACAGCAATGTTTTGAAATTTAACTTCAGATGCATCAAATCCATTTACAAAAGAAAATTATTTCAAATCAGATTTCTTTGCCTGTTTTAATTTGCAGAAGCACTGATATACATTGTCAGATATGAACAAGTCTTCCTCGGACAGCAACAGCTTCTGACTGAGATTGCAATATGTAATAAGGACAAAAACATAACTGTCAGGATATTAATTTCATTAGCAGGTACCAGAGCATCCAACACCTGGATTCAGTTGGCTTTTAATAAACTGAAGGTGGATAGTAGAAGAGAATTCCTGCTTTCAAAGCGGTAAGACTGTGGAACAAGGTTCCTATGAGGATAGTAGTAGGGAAAAAAATAAAACAAAACAACACAAAGTATTTTGAGGTTGAAATGGATAGATATCAGGCTTTCTCTTCTTAATACATCATGAAAATTTCTGCACAGCTAAAGTGGGTTTTCTGAGCTAGATGAGTAACTGTTAAAGAATTAGAGAGACAACGCAAGAGCCATGCAGATGCAGAGCAATCAGATGCTCTGATTAGATGAACTTGTTGACTGCAGTCTGTAATTTCAGACAGTGAAGGGCTGCACACAAGTACCCTTAGATTCGTGTGGTGCACTGAAGGAGTCAAATGGGGACTTTCTTTTGCCCAGCTCTGCAGCTGTAATGTTAAGTTTACCTGGAAAATAATCTTTGTCTTTCAGTTCAAATGTAATTTCACCATTCTTTGTACTTTGTCTTCAAAGCTCATAGGATGAGTTGTGTAAGACTGAGAACAAAACTTCTCTGTAAGCACCTTATTTGACAGGGAACAATAAATATTCAACAGGACAATTCTCACAAATAAAAACCAAAAGAGATTTTAAATCCTTTAGTACAAATTGTTAAAATCAAACAAACAGAGAAAGTATTTGGAATGGAAGACAAAAAGAAACCAGGTAAAATTTCCCGATCAGCCATTTAAATTCATTCCCTCCCACTCTTCTAGAATTTCTAATACTTTTAAAGAAAATATATGCTAAAAGATGAAAGGAAGAAAAAAATAGAATAATAAACTTCAATTGCATATAAAAGGAATAAGTGGGAGTATGGGAACGTATTTGTAACTATTTTCTTATTGCTAAGTAGGGCAGAATGACTCCAAAAAGTGATGGGATTATTTAAACCACACTCATATTTTGTTGATTTTTAAATATACTATTTCCTTAAAGAGAAAAACGTCAAGATTGATTGACCTGGGGTATTAATGATAAGAAAGACAGGTTTTGGTTTTGCATTATTAATTTTCTTCTGAATCAGTAACTTAGCATAGGATACATTTACTTAAATTATATATATCTACGTGTTAGCTGGTAAACTTGGACTCCCTCTGTATTCAGTGGATAGAAAGGACACTTGCAGAGTGCAATTTATTGCACTCTTATCTAGACCTCAGAAATAGGTTGGTGAATTGCACACTCTGAGCATGACTAGTGCTGTTGTAGACCCGTATTGTGCAGAAATCTAGGTTTAGTCAAGATGAATCATTCTTAGGGCATGATTCGGTTGCTAGCACACAGCTATGCAATGGCATCAGAGGGGGTACCAAGGATGTCCATGTGATAGTGCAGATAGGATTTTGGATCTACAGGAAACCCACCACTTCTCTAGAAGGAGCTAAAGGCTGGATTGCACACCCTGCAGTGTCTAGATTTGTACTGAGTGTCCATGTGAAGACAACTGAATTGAGCCAGTGTTACAGAACAGTACCTGCTTGGTATGCTACTGAAATGAAGGGGTATGCCAGCTACACACACAGGTTCAGAACTAGACATCTAACTTAGATGTCTTCATTTCAGCAGATTGGATTTCCCTCTGGAGGTCCTCAAATACACTTTTCCCCATTAGTTATAAAGCCTTGCACTATTTTATTTTTTTTGTTTTGGTAGGGATTCTCTTTTAGGTACCAAAATCTGAGCATAATTCATGTGCCTAAATAGACAGGATCTTGATTTATACACCTATTTTGTTAAAGTGATTCAATAATATATATGATTCTGGTATTTCTAAGAAAAGCCATCCTTAGCCATATGCCTGCTGTGGCTAATAGACATGCAGCTGTTTTCACTGTATCTCTGGCATCACTGAGCACTCAGCCCTGATGCACGGTAGATCTCTGTGTGCTGGCTGCTCAGAGTTGCTGTTGAGTTTCAAAATCATGGCACTTCTTTGACCCAAAAGAAAACTCCCAGACTTCTCTGGGGGATTTTTGTTTGTCTGCTAAGAAAGGAAGCTCAGTCCTTCAGGCACCCAGGACTTGGAAACCCAGGGTGCCAGGCCCTTGCTCTGTGACCCAGTCAGGTCACTTCTGACGTGATGCAGATCACCCCGAGGTCCCCAGTGTAAACACCTGCATCTCTGTGTGTCACCTGCCTTCCTCTTAGGGCTGTTTTTAGAAGCACGGGGTGCATCTGAGATCCAGTCCCTCTTGTCTTAAGGTAGACATTTACACAGATGGAAATATTCATGTTCTAAAAGTGCCTAGTTACTCCCATTGAAAGCAACAGGAGCCAGAGGTGACAACCTCAGGCAGTGATGTCTACTAAAGGCAGACTTGTCTTAACACCGTCCTTAAGACTTCTCTGATTTTAGTGTGTTTTGAGTCTCTTAGTCTACCTATGCTTCATTAACTGTGTATCAGCTGGAGGAAGGAACATTTCCCTGTTTGACAGAGACCTGAAGTATGAAGAAACTGCAGTAATGAAATACCTAAAATGCTAATAATTGCAGTCTGCTAGAGTCCAGAAAATTGTACTGTTTTCCCAAATCCTCCTCTACTCCCATCTACCATTTATTAAGCTTCTCTTCAGCTCACTGCCTTCCTTTAAGCTTTGTTGTCTAATGAGAGATCTGCTGAGAAACACACCAGATAAATCACTGTATTCAATATAAATGCAGAAAGAAGAGCTGGCTGACATTTAGAGAGACCAACCTTTCAACAGACAAGACAGTGTGTGATCGAAACACTGCCTCGTTTAAGGATTAAGGAAGTTATTCCACATAATAAATAACGTAAAAAGGAAAAGGCATTTAGAAAGCATAGGGTGAGGTCCTCATATCTTGCCTGGTATCCAAGCACAGGCTCAGTTCTATACCGTTAATTACTTCTGCATTATGTCACTCAAATGTGATTTTTGAAAGAATTTTTTAAAAAAATTGTATTACTGACAGATATTTTTAGCATTTTGGGAAAGACATAAAAAGTTAGAAAAATAGTCATTTATGACTTTCTCTGTCATCTTGAATTCCCCTTTTCTGTAGCTTATATCACATAGTTTATCTTTGTCTCTTTTTCAAAGGTCACTTTTAGAAACCTCTTTGCAACAAAGTTTTGTCCAGTTAAAATAAACAATATTGTTATTATAGGCTTGTGTAAACATGTTCCTATAGAATACAAACAAAGCATCTGAAAGGACTTTTTCAGGAAAATGTTTGAGAACAGAGACAATAGGATTGTATAGAGAAAACATTTAATATTTAAAGACTGTTACCCTTTTTAAGTCAAAAAAATCTCATGTTCCCTTTGTCTTCATTTATAAATAAGTGGGTGGATCAGTCTGCTAGGCACTCCCAGGATCTTGCACAACCAGTTCCAATTAGCTTCTTTTTCAGTTCCAATTATAATCCAAAGAGTGCAAGAAAAATAAGACTAGAACAAAATGGAGCAGCAAAACATTACTTAAAGGCATGAGACAATATCTTCACAGTTTATCTTAAAGTTCTTTTTTTTTTCATACAGAAATAGTTTACATTTCTCCAGTTGGGTTCAGGATCCCAGTATGTGACCTGGGAAATAATGAGTGGTTCTGGTTAAAATTATGCCTATTAAAAAACAATATTAGATATAATGAAAATCTGCATTTTTTCCAGCATCACCCATTCATTGAGACAACTGACTTTAAACAATTCCAAATTGTTCCCTGGAAGTTTAGGAGTACCATGTGCAGTTCTAATTAGGTAATACTGTAATGAACACCTTATATATCCTTCCCAGAGACCATTTCACTTAACAAAAACTTGTATAACCACACTTCATAAAAATAATAAAAATCATTTTTTACTGATTGATCTCCTGTACTTAACAGCCACAAAACCTCCAGCTCCTGCATTAGGTTGGAGGGGCTTGCCCATATCACCCAGAAGCTGACCCCATCTCCAATTATTCCACCACATTTCACTTTTCCTTCCATCCTTTTTCCTTTTCAAGTCAAAGGTCAATCATCAACACTTTTGAAAACCAATCAGTAAAAACCATGGCGACGGGTACAACTGCAAACTTTGCAGACCACGTTCAGAAACTCATTGCTGAAAATGTTGTTCTGCATGCTTCAACTCACACTTCAAAAAGAACTGTCAAATATTTTATAAATTAATATGACTTAGAAAGTGACTACAGATATTTAGATCAGACGAAAATGAAGCGCTCTTTGAAATGTTTTCTGACAGCTCTGTGATCAGCATTGCTTTAACTCATTTTGGCAGTTACTGGCCACTTGGCTGTATTTGAGTTGCATCCTGTTTTTCTAGTTGGATTGCTGGGTTCCCTCTCATTCCTACTGAGAAGCTGAAGTCATGACATTTGGTTGTGGACTTCAACCTCAGGGATTCAGATTTTCAGAGACTGCTTCTCTCTATGGCATTGCACAGCATTTCTGAGATAATATAGAACCGCATTTTAGATTTGGCTCAGAATTCAAATTGCAGAGATCTGGAGGACAATTGCTTAATTGCTTTATGTACAATTAGACAGCTGGTGAAAATTGCCTTCCCACTGGGCTATGTGGCAAACTGTGCTTCCAGTCGCACATATGCAGGTTAAGGTTTCACTGTAAGTAAACACTACCTCTAGTAATTTACATCAGCGTCACTGAGGAGTTGATTTGGCCCATGTCCAGAACAATTTCACAATCATAAAAAAGCAGAAAAAGACCTTGTTTAAAATGCTCTGATGATTTTTTCACTTCCCAAATTTTATATTACTGTGGATATGAGCATAATTAAGATCCCCATCTCTTTATCCACTGCCAGCAGAAACAGAAGGGCTTTTATTTCATAATTGCTTGTTTTTCAGTGTCCATGAAAATGATTGTTTGCACTCACTTTAATGGCACTCACAGAGACAGAGAAGAGCATGAAAGAGGAAGAATTCCTGTGTACAAATCTGCAAGCACCTGCTATGTCAGAAATACTGTGACCTACAGCTTAATGTATTCTAGAATTTAAAAAAAAAAAAACACATCTGAACTCTCTTCCCCATGGTGTTTCCTGCTCAGCTGCATTATCCCCAGTTATGTCTGTGGGTGTGGGGACAGCTCTCTGAGCAGTGGTTTTGACAGCTACAACAGCTGCTAATGCATGAAAGCCAGAGACCTTTTGAATCCAGTGTGCAACAGGACAGAGCTCATCCTCCCCATTTCCGCCTTTTAAAAACCGCACTCAAATTATTTTGGGAGTGGAACTCCCTTGGTATCTGCTAGCCCAGGCTTTGTGTGGCTGACTGTACTGAGATGTTCTCTAAGCAGTTTATAACCTGGTGTCGTGTCAAGGTGCAGATCCATATGGGTATTTACTGCCTCTCCCATTTAGACTGATGGGAGATGTGTTCTGGCCTTATTGGCAGTTTAGTACATTGGTGAGGCTAGTTCAGCAGAGAACAGGAGCACTTCAAGGTTTTTAAAATACTTTTAAGTGCACTGACCAAGTAAAAAACATCTGAGAGGACCTAGCAGGATAATAATTGTTTTATCAATTCAGATGCCAAAACAAGATACTTAAAAGCAGTTTCTAGACAGATCTACCCAATTGAAAGACCAACAGCAAAAAGTTCTTCTAAGTGAAAGAAAAGCTAAAAATTTTCTTTTGGGGTCAAACAACACAAAATGATTCCTGCAATGAAACTATACCTTACCTTGAGGACTGTGTAGTATTCCAGCCATGTATATTCAAAGAGATAGGCAAATGGCAATTGAGATGACTAGGCTGAGTCAGCTTTTCTCACAGATGAAACTTGGCACTTTGGCTTGTATAGCTTAGCCCTCTGAGGCAAAGGGATAAAAATGACCCCACATCTGGTACATTTTGAGTGGCTGTAGTCATCCTGGTGAGTGCAGGGGAACATACGTAGGTAGGACCAGTGTAAGAAGCATCAGGCTCCAATACTGAGAATTTGATTGCTTAAAAAAAAAAAAAAAAAAAAAAAAATAAACNAAAAAGATTAAATTCATGAACAGTCCTCAGATGAACAAATCAGTATTTCTTCTTAACAAAGTACAGTGAAGAAACCACACAGATTTTAGAAGGAACCACTTTAAACCTGCATTCCAATACTTTTCTGCTACTACTGGTAAAATGCCAGCAAAAACTGAATCTCAGCTGATGCCAGAGAGGAAATGAGAGGCATTAGAGGCTGAGCGCCTAATTCTTGCATCCTGGCACACTGCCTTGCTGCGATTTTAAAAGGTGGGGATTGGCTAATCGTCCACAATTGTGTTGTTAAAATAAAAGTTATCCAATTCTAGCAATGGCAACCCAAGCAATATCACAGATTAGAGGTAGCAACAATTTACCTTCCATATTTAGCGCTGGAAGGCTTACATTAACTTTACGGAAATAAAAGCATTCTGCATGTGATTGAAGCTCTGTTCTCTCTCCTCCCTTGAGAAATGGCTGGGAGTGTTGATCACTGCCCTGGCCGCTCAGCAAGCTGCTGTGGAAAGATGCAGGCAGACACAATGCCCAGACTGAGCTGTGCAGTGATTCCTTTAGGAGATAACCTTCTCTCCTCAGACTTACATAAGGCATATATGGTACATCAGGAAATCCAGTGAGGGCTTCAAAATACATAAAGGTGTTGCAGACACAAAAAGTTTCTGACAATGCAGGATGGAGGCTAGAAATTCTCCGAGGAAATGTAACAAGTGCTTGTCCTGTTCCTATATAGTTTTCTTCCAAATCTGCCTGAAGGACAATTTCTCTCCAAATTCTCCTGCTCTGAACTCAGGAAATGTGTCAGACACCAGCCCTGGAGGGAGCAGTGGAGCCTCAGCCCCCCAAGCCCTGGCGCACCCAGCCAGGGTCTCACTGCTCTGCTTCCCCAGCACAGCCTGGCTGAGATACAGAAAGATTCTGGCCCGGAGTTTTACATGCTCAGATAGCATCAGCTTCTGCTTCTGCACCTAAATGAAATGAGGAAAAGTTACCTGCAGGAGTAAACCTATCAGGGATTAAGGGGATTAATTGAAGAGAAATCGTGTTCTTCTAACTGTAACTGACACTGAATTTTTCACTTTCAGATACTCTCCTGTTCAATCTCCATGAGACATGTTAAGATAAACAAGAAAAAAAAAAAAGAAAAAGGAAAAAAGAAAAAAGAAAAAAGAAAAAGAAAAAAGAAAAAAGAAATAATAAAGAAAAAAATCTAGAGCTTAACTTCAGAGAGTGTTCTATCACAAAGTCTCAGGAAAAAAACAGAAAACGCTCTTAGTAGGTGGCAAGTATCTCACCTTATCCAGCTGCAGATCAGTGGAGGGTTTGTTTTTGTTTATTTATTTATTTATTTTCATTTAAATGGCCTCAATTTGTTCCCGACTGTCAAAAGGAGATCAATCAGAAACAAATGAAGGGAAGAGAAGCTAGTGCTGGGAAGTGGAAAGTATTTCATCACAGAAAAGCATGACTATGAGGATAAGGAATATATTCTGTTGTACTGCAGCACAAGAATAGACTTACTGGAGCTAAGAGGGTGAGTCTGTGTATCAGAAAGTACTTGTTTTTCTGGGATTTATTTTTACAGATTTAATACTACAAAGGAGTGTGTGAAAAGGTTAAATCATTCTTTTCAGAGGCTTTCTCCCAGCAGATTTACAGGAGCACAGCCTTAAAAACAATTCTCAGCAGCTGATGTGCCTTAGACCTGGCCAGGCTGCAGGAGCTGTGGTGCCCAGGGAGGGGACTTCTGCTCCCACAGCCCATCCGAAGGGACTGGAGCACACTGTCCTCTACAAAACGTGGACTGCAGGGTCTGTTGGGGAGTGCTGACCCTCCTCATGCCAGGAGGACACGAGAGCATCTCTCTGTCAGCATGCACAAATCAACATCAATGGCTGGAGCCCAAAGCCAACACAACCCAAATGGCTGGCCTGAAAGTAACGTGGGGCTATCAGCAACAGGAGCACATCCTGCACTACAGCAGGCACAGGCGTATTCTCCCAGCGTGTGGAATATTAAGAGACCTACAGCTATACGAATCCTCAAATGAAGGGTCGTGTAGGCCAGTGGGCTGGGCAGAGCAAGGCTGTGCTCCTGGTGGTCATGGAGCATTGTTGCCAAACAAGGAAACTGCTTCTCAAGGTAGAAGAACAGAAGACATGGGCACCTCTTTTCTGAGGTCAGTTCTTCAAAGCATGGACTGTCAGTCCCCGTGCATCCACATGGCCCCTTTATCAAAGGGATCTTCGTGTCAGTAGCTACTGCTCCATGCTTATGCAATCATAAATGCTTGTTAATAACTGTATCAGCTTTGCATCTCACTCTGTAAAACAGGTTGCACCTCCTCCCACCCCCAGCCATATCAATCAAAAGCTCTTAAAATAAATCTTCTCATTCATGCTTATAATCAAGTCTTATGGAGAAAATAACAGTAGGTATTCACTATCACACAAAATGAAGTTACTGTCCCCAGTTCACACCCACCAGAACACAAAAAATGCCACTCCCATTTCTGTCTATGCCCCTCTCAGTACTGGTGTTATTCCTTTCTCTGACCTTGCATCCTAACCCTCCATCAATGATGGCTATTTCGAGTTTAACACATGATCTGTTTATTCCCTATATTGTAGGAGTTCCTCTTCTATCACTGTGACGGATGATTCTCATAGCTATTCACAGACAGTGCATGAGCACAAGGGAGACAGTCTGCCCCAGACCATTCTGTAAAGTCAAACACATCCACAGGCTGTGGATAACACTTGACACTTTCTTGAATCTGTAGTGTTTTTTTTTTTTTTTTTTCCATAACAGATTTGTATTGTTTTATAATTGAAAAGCACCATTTAAAATTTAATTTTCTTCCAGGGAGCATGAAAGTCTCTCAGATAAAGGAGGTGAATTTCAAATAAACTTTTGTACCTAATCAAATCATTAGTTAGTAAATCTATGATAACCAATATGCTCTGAGTCACTGCCTAATTCCAAGCACAGCTTTGAATGTATTACTGTCAGTGATGGCACAGATACAATACCAGATTGTAATGTATACATTCAAAAAATGACACAGCGTCGTTTCAGCAGTAACTGCGCCACAGGGAAAGAATATTGCAATTGAAAATTTAGCGATAGTGCATTGAAACTCTAGGTGGACTTGCATATGCATGTTGTTTGTCAGATGTAATCCAAAATCTATTAGATGTGACCCAACTATTTAAGCATTTCAGAGACTTGTAAATAACATGCAGAAATGCGCACACTGTAATTGGAAATGAGGCTCTGTTAGAAAAACATGTATTTAAGATTTCCTACGTATATCACCACAGTGTTGTCAGTGGTAACACACTGCACATTTAAATTTAGGTATTATAATTTTCTGCAGTTTGTCCGGGGTCCACCTGGGGCATAGCCAGGGCTGGGGTGAGGTCACACACTGCTCTGCTAGTAAAAGATCACAAATATTGCAGCAGGAAGAATGAGGAGAACCAAAGAACTGCTTCAGAAGATCTCTGATGGTTACATATGACACAAAGGGTATGGCCTGACTAGCTGGAGACCTTTCCAGGCAAGCAGTGTGACCCACTCTTGTGAGTGAAAAGTGACATTTGAAGAAGAGGGAAGTGGGAATAATTTGCTTTAAGAATTATTACTTTTTTTTTAAGTTTACAAACCTCATTTTAAAATGTAATCCTAAGTCCCTATCTTTAAAATCACAAAAGAAGCAGAGGGTAAGACAGAAAACTGAAAAATGTTTTTCACCTAAACTTTCACTGGAATATTTTAAGACCCCTCACTGGCTGACTGAATGAAATGAGCACAATACAAAGTCAAGTCACAAATTTTGGGTGTGCAACACATTCCATAGGTGTTACCCCATCCAGCCCCAAAAGGAAATTTGCCTAAATGAAAACAACAGAATTCCTAGAATTGCATGTCAAAGACATACCCATACGTATGTGTCTATATGTACCCATATTCCTCCAGAAAATCTTTCATATTCTTTGCCATAACCAATGTCCCATTTTTGATCTTTTAGACTTGTTGCCAGTAATTACAATTCTCCTTGTGTTGTCTGAAAAGAGTGAGATAAAGGGCAGGTATTAAAACCTGCTAGGCTTAATTAAAATGTTTCCAGAACCATGCTCAGAGAGATGACTTTCTCTTAAAATAAAATTGAAATATTCATATTTAATGTTATGACATTTCCATTTTTCTTTTTGATTATACTGTTCAAACCATTAATATTTCCACTGAAACCTTTCCATGAAATAACCACAGTCCACTGCAATTACACCTGCATTTGCTGTGCGTATAATATCAGATAGTAAGGACCATATAGTTTTATCTTCATGGTCCCATTAAAGATAATAATGATGTTTAATGGTTTTAGCACCCCTTCACTGATGAATCATTCCATTTGTACAGTTGCAGACCACAAAAGGGAAACCATGCTTGCTCATAAGGGAAATGGAAATGGAAAAGCAGGCAGAAAGGAGTAGAGAGGAAGAAATAATGTACAAGTCCTATGTTTTTCTAACACTAACTGTGAGAGCTGTATGCCCCTGTATAGCAGCAGTGTAAATCTATGCAGTTCACAAGCTCCTCAGAAAGGTGGAAAGTGGTGTCAGAGATAAGGCAAATCTCTCCCTGTTTGAGTTTTAAGTGCCTTTAGTAATAGTTTTCATCCACGCACTTTACAGTACAGATTCTGAAGGGCAAGAATTCCAGGGGCTGGACAAAATAGCTGTTTATCAATGGTGAAATTTCTATCTCCTCTACAACAGCACACTATTACTATCATCAAACCCAGAAGAAAACCTTTGACTCCCTCCCCACAAAGAGAAACACCTAACAGATGACTTTAGGGGGAAGACGCTTGGGCAGTTTAAGAGAGAGACTGCCTTCCCCTCCTTTTTTTCTCTTCCCTCTGAAGACTGTGACGGGCTGGTTTCACCATGTGAAACACTCCCACTGTGGCACACATCCACGTGGAGAGAGCTATCGCTTCTCTGAAGTATCCTCCATTATAGGCTGGTGGGAGGGAACGGCACTTCAAAAGGTCTCCACAGGCAAAATGGACCCTGAAGGAAGGAAGAGGTGGATAGTACTTCTGAAAAAACAGCACTTGTTAACACACTTAAAGGTAGACTGAGGTATGTATTTCAAGCAGCTAAGCTTTGTCTTTTGCATTTCGCCTTAGTCTAACTACACATAAAATGGAAGAAATCTCACATTTTCAGCTCATGTAGTTGGATTCTTTGCTATTGATGAAGTTCTGAGGGGTATATGCTCCCTTAAATAGTGTGTTAAAGCTGCCTAGAGAATATACAGACAGGATACACAGGATTATAGTAATCAAAAGAGACACCTGAGTCTGAAAGGAGAGGTTGGTCTAAAATAATGGTTTAAAAAGTGCACATCAAAGCATTAGTTCTGCACTTTAGAAGTGTTATCTTCTGCATTTCAGTAAACCTATCTACAGTTGCTGCAAGATGCTGTTTCTTTCAAATAAGAGCAATACAGTAAATGTCAAGATCAATGGCGATGAGCTGATCTGGGGAGATGCTGTAAAGCAATCTATAGAGCTCCATATTTTCTCTCCATCCAGATTTCTCAACCTGTCATACTTCAGACAATGTCTATATATTTCAGAATCAGAGTCTTGGAGGGCACCATTCAGTCAATACAAAATGCCATCAAATCACTTGGGGTGAAACCTTTTGTTGACTTTCTTGACATCTAACTTTATTTAGTAATTTATTCTTTGGATATGTACAGATGAGGCAAGTTTTGCTTAAATGTATTTTCTGGAAGTGCTGTTTTTCCCAGGGAGGATACATCTGATTTTTTTAAGATCAGCCTTTGTAATGTGAAGTCTGTTTATAGCTGCAGAGAGCCTGTGAGCAGGATATAAACCAGATCACCACACCCTACGGTTCCAGTGAAGGCAGGGAGAAGCAATATTTCTCACCAAAAAAAAAAATCTGGCCAGTAGGCTGAAACCATGTGTATTTTACCCAACAGAAACATGTATTTGCAATTGTGTGACTGAAGCAATAATGGGCCACAGGAACTTGAGAGGGGGCTACTTCGGCCTGCACCTGATCCGTGGCACCTGAGTTCCACCACACTTTGGCAGCAGTGAGATAGGGCCTCCTTGGCCATTTCTGCTGGCGGTTGGCCAAGCCCTGGCCCCAGAAGAGTCATTTGGATTTGGACTTTGCCAGGAACCAGCCCCACTGCTTTGGACTGGCTGGGTGCTTGCTGGTCTCTCACCCAGCCCTGTTGTCCACCTCACTTGGGTCACTGCTGTGAGGCCTCTCCCCCTCGGCCCAGCCTTGCTGGTCTCACAGCTCCTCTTCCCTGCAGAGCAGCCACTCCCCAACAGCCAGAAAGAGCAAAAAGAAATATTTCAACTCCAGAAATCAGTTCAGCATGCCAATTTATCGGATGCTGCCCCTCCTTTTCTCCCGTTGCCTCTAGATATGCTTTTGAAATCCATCCATCCAATGGCCTCAAGGGGGTTAGCTCCTCACACTCTTTCTCCATTAAAAATGGAAAGATTTTCCTTCAACTATAGCTGAGGCACGTACAGGTGACCCCGTCCATGGCCTTTGCAAACCCAGACATCAGGCTGAGCCAATTAAAATGGAAACTTGCAAAGAATGGAAACGTGTCAGACTAAACCAAAGCGATGGTCTGCCAGGCAGTCTGCAGAGCGAACCAGGTAGCTTCACCTCAGGTCCAGCTGCAGTTCAGTAGTGAACACCTCCTGCCTTAAGGACTAGGTTTTTGCAACACAGAACAGTGTCTGCTTGTTTAGTGCTCAAGACTCATCTGGGGATTTCAAAGGAGTTTGAAGCCATTAATGAAGCAAGTGGTGATAAGCAGTAATAAACCACTTGTGATGTACTATCTGATTTGAACAGTCAGTATCAATTTAACTCTTTTAAAACAGAAATAAACATGCTTTCACTCACAATATTTGTATTCAAAGATCTCACAACCTTTTAAGACCTCTCCTTATCCAAACTGTTTTGCAGAGAGCTCTGGATTTCTTCCTTTTCCCATGCGTGCATCCCTGTGCATCCCATCACACCACACCACAGCAGCACAGGCAGGAGCTGCACTCTGAAGGCCACCTTCCAGTGGGCTCCCCCTAAGGGTAGATCCCCATCCAGCAGCATGTTGCTGATCTTTGCACATGTCTGTGGCATTTCTTTGGTCCTCATCGCAGCCCAGATGCTGGGGTTCAGCGCTGCAGATCAGCGACAGCACACAAGCCGCTTATGGAAATCTCTTTGCAGCACACGGGAGATGATGAATAAGTAAAATGTAACGCCCAGTGAGGAGACAGGCTCTCTTCTTTTTTCCCCTTTTTTTTTTTTTTTTATTTTAGCAAATTCTGAGCTCCTCAGTGCAGAAACCTATTTGTCATTCTTTGCATGCGTATTTGACGATTAACAGCACAGGTACCTGAAGCTCCAAGAAGAACTCCTGAGCCACAGTGTAAACAACACATGAAAATAAACAGCTCCCCAGTTGGTTATATGTTATTTCTGTGAATCATGTGTAAAAAATATCTTAAAGTAAGTGAAATAAGGGGAGAAACAGATCACAGCATCGCAATAACTGTGTGCCAAATTTTTGTCTTACAGAGCCAAAAAAAAAAGTTTAATCCTTTCCTTTTTTCACTCATAGTAGACAAAGGTGTTACTTACAGCGTTTGAGAGTAATGTATTTTACAAAGGAATAGACATTTTGCAGTATATATTGGCGATTACCTTTAGCTATTTTTATCCATTTGACCTCACTCTCCAGTCCAGCTCCAAACTCCCTCCCTGTCTCCTTGCAGAACTACAGTGCCTCCATCTGGGAAAAATTGGGATGGGCCAGTGCAAGTTTTTACTCTCATGCTTGCTAACAAAATATGCAAAAAGGGGGGTTTTAGATGCCGGCTTCCCAGAGGATAAGCTAACACAGGAAGGGAATTGAAGGGCTTCTGATGCATTCAATTACTTTCTGGATTATGTTAGACACTGGCACTGTATGGGGGACATCAGGAAACAATTAACTTCAGCCAAAAAGGAAAGTGAATTAGAACAAACTGCACTGTTTCAAACTATAGTCTGAACAGCCTCTAGATACTCAAAACTCACCTCAATAAAAAGAGGAAAAGCCACCAAATCCATCCAACTTCTCTCAAAGTCCCAGATCACAGCAGATCTAGCCTCAGGAATGAGCTGCAGCCCTGGAGCTTCCTGGGATGCAAACTGGCCCAGGAGTCCAGGCTGCACCCACAGCCTTCTCCACCTGCCTCGATCACACAGCAAGGACCAACACATCAGCTCGGTGGAGGATGCTCACTCTGCTGCCTGCTGCCTGTCTGCTGCCTGCATCACTCAGAGAAGGGGCATGGGGATGCAAGGTTGCCCCAAGCAGCACTGCTAGCCAAGCCGTGCACCAGCTAATAAAATCCCCCTCACCTTGTCCCACGGAGAATAATCTTTCAGGAAGAAAGTGCAAATCACACATGATTTGATAGATCTGCAAACCCCAAATAGTGCCCTGGCCGGTTGGGGTCCCTCACTCCTGCAGGGAAAGCTTAAACTGCCGTGACTGAGGAGTTATTAGCCTTTTTGCAGTCCTTACTCAGCCTCACAAAACCATTTTAAGCCACAGCCCTGGTTTCAGATGTTCCCCAGGGCAGATCTGTCTGGATCTGGAGGCTCAGCACAGCAATGAGAAGGAATCAGTGGCATTTCCAAACTGAGATGAGTTCAGAGTATCTGGAGGCTGTTCAGTCTTAAAGATTGAATTTACAATCACTGCTCCTTTTGCCTGCTCCTTTCCTTCCCCACTGTCCTTTCTGCCTGCTCCAGACACCCTCTTCTGCTGAGAAATAAGAAGCACTGCTTTCACCCTGCCACCCCCTTTTCTCTTCTCCTGGTAGAAAGCAGAAGTTTCCTTTTCCATCCAGAAGATGGAGCATTGTCCAAAACAGGTGAAAGGGCAGTCCAAAGCACTAGAGGATGACCCAAGCCTCCCATCAGAGTGAGACTCGTTCAACTACAGCTCCTCAGAGACCACCCCACAAGGTTCTCAGCAGCTCCTCTCCTTGGTCCCTCCTTCCCTGTTCACGCTTCCTGGCAGTCCTGTGCCGTTGGCCTTCACTCACCTCTCCCATCCCTGCATTTCACCAGAAGGGTCAAAAAAGGGGGGTGAAGAGGGACAGGAGGCCTTGGAGAGGTGCAACGAGGGGCTTGCAATGGCAGAACATCCAACTCTCATTGACAGAGTTATGTCCTGTTAAAAATAAGTGGTACTCCTGTATTGCCTCTGGCATGTAAGACTTGAGCATACCTGAAAAATTTACCTCAAGGCTTTTTCCTACAGCTTACCTGTTTCCTAAAAGTATTCCTCTCTATCAGGAAGCAAACTCATAGCAAAGCATTTTGTTGGTCATGTCCTGCAGACACAACTAGCAAGGTGAAGTAAGGGCATCTTGGGAATCTCACAGGTGATGCACACACTCACACCACAGTCCTCACCATGACAGCTCCTCATTTGTGCCCGCAGTAGCAGCACAAGACTGCAAGCTGAGAACCAAAGAGTTCCCCAAAGCCAGCTACCAGCAAGGCCTGGTCAGACAGTGGCAACAGCCCCCAAATGCTGGTGGGAGCAAGCAGTCAGCGATACTCATGGTAGGCCTTTGCCTTCCCAGTGCTGGGAGTGGGTGGATTGAAATTTTTCCCCAAAATCAGGCAGGTTTGTCATCTGATGCAATTAAAAACAAATTTTTTTTCTTTAGCAGTTGTTCAAATGCTCTGAAGGAGCCAGATGCTCCCCATGCTGAGTGCTGCTGCCTGGGGGTTTGGCCATGCCATACTAGTAACAAATGGTGACGGAAATGTGTATCGTTAAATCCAGTCTTCCTTAAAGAAGCCTGGATAAAGCGCACTGTCAGTGATTCACCTCACTGTGCACATGAATGACTAGCAAGGGAAGAGGTGAATGTGTGCTATAAAAATCTCCTCTGTAAATGCTCCTGGCCCAGCACAGCTTGGTGTGGAGCTGATGTTTTGACTGTCAGTGCCTATTGCTGGGTATGGCTTACAGCCTATAAACAAGCCTGGTGCAGAGCGATCTGATGGACATGGCTTTCCCCCTTGCTGGGATGGAGATGACTTCCAAAAGCCTGCGGTGCCCACAGCTGTCATCATCCCTGTCACTATCCCCTACAGAGGTTGCAGCACTGGGCTCATGGCCACAGTGACCACCACAGGACACCACAGCCCGTAGGAAGGTTGCTGCTTGCTGTCCCTCAGGCTGGACACCTAGGATCACATGGTAAAAGCCCTGAAGAAGTAGAATGTCTCTCTTTTGGACCTCTCTCCCTTCACTCACTCCCTAGGCTCACTAAAGCCAAGATCAACTCTAGCATCTCATGCAGGGCACTTCTGTTTTATCTGACTTCATAAGTGGATAACTTCAGCTGGCAAGGACAGAGTGAATTTGCTGATATTAATCCCACTATTATTTGATATTATTTTATTTTTAATCATGCTTGTCTATGCAGGAGTGTAACTATGTGTATATAAGACAGCAATATAATCTTGTGATAATCCAATCACGCATTATTTATAGCTATGAATGCAGGAGAGTTCCACACTTAATCATACCTGCCTGGTTACGTTATCTCATCTAAGTTTGTTTTTTCTTATCACATCAGAGCTTTTCTCATCTACAACTTCTCATAAATATGCTTCCCTTTAACTCACTGACTGCTATGAAAGAAATTGGTCTGGCACACAGAATCCTCTTTGATTTTAATACAGCTTAGTGCATGAATGTTTACTGATCTTGTCACCTCCAAATCTAACACAGTTTAAGAAGCTTTTCATCAGTTCTTTGTCATTAGCAATGCTCATTTTGGATGTCATACAATGCAGCACCATCTGCCCAGGTGACACAGCAGATGTGGAGGGATGCGTTGCTGCCAGTGTTCCCCATACCCACTCAGTTATGTTGGGGTTTTCTCACCACAGCCAGATGCGCTCAGCCTGGGTAAAGCAGGAAGTAGAGACATACTGCTTGAGACAAGTTTTTTTTTTGTGAGTAGGCATAAGCATTTGGGGAAGCTTGATGCCATTTAAAGAGTTGAAAACATTGGTCATGTAACAAAGCCACTTTTGCAACACTGGCATTAGCAATCATAAGACATACAGATGTTTAACCACATTACATTCTTGGTCTTCAGCTTGTATCTTTCTAATCTTTATACTAGACCACTGCCTTATCCATTTTGAAATATCTTTTCCTCGTTGTTTGGTGCAGCAGGATACCAGTGTGATGGCTTCTAAGGTTTTAGTTTCCACATGTTTTAAAATCATGGAATTAGAGTTAATGAGAACTTACTTGAAGGCTCTGATTTCAGGAGTCAGAGACTTTAGGACAGCATTTGCAAGCCTAGACATGGTAGCTGCTAGTAGAGTTTAACTCTTAATGTGGAAGATCTAAGAAGAAATAGTTTCAACTCTGTGAGGTAATAAGTAAAAATTAATTTATCTATAAAGTTTATAGTCTTTGTATGAAGTTCCTGTGGATATAAACCACATAATAAGACATAATTTATAATGGCTCATTACAACAGGCTTAGTATATATTAGTGCAACTGCAGCTTATTAATACTCCAAGCTTGCTTTGCCTTTGTTGAACTAACTTAAAAGTCTTCTACTGCGGAGAATAAAATGGTATCTCCCTTCCCAAGCAGTGCTGCTGAGCACAAGGAGGGCAGTAATGTTTGCCAGGCTTTAGGATTTATTGAGCTTTGAAGAAAGATAATTTTCATCTGCTTGGAGAAAAACTTCCTTCTGCATTCAGCTGATTAGTGGTCACAAAGTGAAATACATGGATTGTTGCATTTTGAAGCAGGGTGGACATTTGTTTTAAACCTAATCATGCTCTGAAAAATTATATGTTAATTTGACCCTCAATTTTCTTGCTTTTTTAAAATTAAAAGAATAGATAACTCAGGAGAGGCAGTGTAATACATTATTTGTCCATTATGCTGAAGCTTCATAAAGGGAATGCCTGTGTCTTCAGCAAGCTTAGTCTCTGTAGACATTCTTTCATCTATGAAGAGAAAATAAGCAAACTGTTATGGGAAAGGCAAAACATTGAACTGGTAGTTTAGTTCTCTTACATTTCTGCTATTAGCCACATCTGAAAGTATAGCAATTATTCAAGAGTGCTGCCTTCTCAGACTAGAGTCAAATGAATTCACATCAAATATTTATGCCAGTATTTCCATACACACATACTGGTGAATACATGGAAAAGTATGCATGCTTATGATACAAAAAAAAAAACCATCCAGTTTGTGAAGTAAATGTGATTTGCCTTCTGGGCAAATTGCATGTCATATTTATAGGTAAACATGGAGAAGTAAGGGTATGAAATACTGTATTTGAGCTGAGCATAACCACTGAGGAATAAGGCCTTGGGAAATAACAGCTGTTTTCTTAAAGCCATAAGCTCAGTATTTGGTAGAAGTCAAAAAAAACCAAGAAAATGTAAGGAAATACTAGATAAGCATTGGTGTCAAGGGGAGAATGGACAAATCCAAAGAAGAGAGACCGCTTGGAGATTACTAGATAGATAAGTCAGGACAGGCACAAGAAATCCTTTGAGCTGAAATCCGTGGTGGTGGGGTAAGGCAGCAGGAGGAAGTATCACACCGACTTCTCCTGCTTCATCTCTTCCCTAGGTGTCTGCTTACGGGCAGTTTGGGTGTAGGTGGATATTTGCTCTGAGCCACAGTGACTGTTTTCATGGTCCCCAGGAGGGCTGCATTCAATTTCAGCTCATTCACAGAGACCAGGCATGTTCTTTGTCTGACAAGTTAAACTTAACCTTGAATAAACTTTCCCAGACACCCGAGTGAATGTAAAGTTTTTGTCCTTTCACAAGGAAGCTTAGGCACCTATGAAAATTATTCCCACTGACTTTCAGTGAACTTTACAGAAGCAGGAACTTTGTGAGCTTTTAAACCGGGAGTCCTGGTCCTTTCATTTAGATTGAGTAGCAGCCAGCACACCTATAGATACTGAAAAACAATTATAATAGCGATTATTTGAATTTAAGTACTAAAATTATTATCCTTGCTGTGGAAATTCAATCTACTTAAAAAATTGGCTTGTGTTCATGCAAAGTCTGAATTGCTCTGTCTTTCCTCAAACCCTACCCAACGAGCAGCATGCTTTGTAAAGGTTACTCAGCAGGGTATAGTGCAGTTTTATTCCAAATGCACGTAATGAGAGGGTGCCAGAGAAATGGTTGAGTCAGGCACAGCTTGCCATTTGTCACGGCCTACATGGGATTAAGCAAGTGACCTTATGATGAAAGCCCAACATTAATGGATAATTTATGAGGGCTCTTTGATATTGTAATAGCACCCGACAGAAAAGAACACTTAACTTGTGATATGAAGATGTCTGACAGAAAACCAGAAATGTATTTGTCCTCTTTTGCTTGGCTGAAAAAGATCCTATTGCACTCACCTGACTAGCCCCATTCCAGCTGCCAGCCCCTGCCTGAGCAAAAACAGGGGCACCAGGATGGATGGATTTGAAGCCGTATTGCCAGAATCTGCCCTGTCCCTCTCCCTGTTTCCCTTCACTTCTGGCTGGAGCCCTTGGATGGATCCTGGCCCTGGTTCATTGCTCACTGCGTTGGGGGCTGTCAGACTCTGTTATCAGCCCCTGTGGAAGGGTGCCTGTGGATGAGGGCAGGGTTTGCAGTGGGTCATGTTGGGCTCCTCACTCATCTATCCCCACGGGGTAGCCAGCCCTTGCTGCCACCAAAGCCAGGCCTCACTTACGGCACAGACGGTTACAGTGGATGATGCCAGCATTCTACAGCACCATGCCTGAGGTCTGCCTAGTGCTGTCTGAGTGGGTCTTAAGTCTTGAATGAGTCTTTGATAGGAAAACTGATATTATAGTCATAGTATATGATATAGTATATATACTATAGTATATTATATCATAGTATATGGTATAATATTATAAAGAATTTCACTTCATCTGCTGGTAGCTAACAGTGGCGACCTTCGGTGCTAAAAATTATCGTCATTATTAACAGATCCTAAATAATGTTTTATTACTCTTCTTCGTAACATCTAAAGGCTACATACTGCTCAAATGATGTGTTTATGGCATCTGAAAACTTCTTTAGTATCTTCATGCTTTTAACAAAGATGTTATTTTAGGCAAATATGTTTTTATTGCTTGAGAAGTGTATCTCACGGATTCTTAAAAAGAAAGGGCTGATTGGCTTTTGAGTTGCAGATCATGGACTGTTTTTACATTTCTGTGATTTGACCTTGTATAAGTGCTTCAGGATTTAGTCTCTACTAGAGTATTGCTTAGAGACTGGCTATCCTAGGCTACCTGTTTCAAAATTTCTTGGGTGTAAAGGAAATGGAGAGGGAGAAAGTAGCTTAGAAAGCAGTCTGTCAAATTTATGTTTTTACTACATCGTACCCTATCTCTAAGATGGTATAATGAACTAGGAAATATGAGCTTGTCAAGATGCATGTATAATGAATATTTTATATAGTGACTTCTGCTTTCAGTGCATAATTCAAATAGTTTTCAAGAAGACTTGCAACTGTTGTGATGTCTCCACCTCCAGATAAGATGAGAACGCTTTTTTCATAGTACCCAATGGGCTTTTCCCTCAGACCATTCGGGCTTTAGGAAAAGGAGATTAGAAAGCTCCAGTAGGGGAAAAAAAAAAAAAAAACACGGGAGAAAGGAAGGAACCTAAGTCAGAAACTTTTAGGCATGAGCAAGTGTAAATGATCACAAGCAGAAAAGAGCTCTCCCTTCCTAAGAACCATTTCTACTGGAGGAGAGTCAGCAGAAGAGTGTGGCAGCCAGAGCAATTCCAGCAGAACAAAAGCACAGATGGGTAATGTTAAAAGCTTACCAGGGACATCAAACCTAAGAGTGTGATGGTTAACTATTCCCAACTGTCTGAAACACTCAAAAAGCAAAGCAAAAACACACTATATGTTGTTATTTTTCTTTACAGATTTTGTTCAGAGTTGTGTTCATTGAGAATAACCCTTTGCAATAATACAAGAAAATTTCTTTTATCCATCAAAGCCAGCTGGTTAATCTTAGTGAAATCTGATAATCTGAGAAACCATGCCAATGGTGTGTTATGTGTTTGTCAGACACATCCTTTGTGCATATATATAATTGCCCCTGGAATTCAGAGACTGGAACGTGTTTTTCATCAATGAACAAGGATTGTCTTTGAAGATAGACACTGGCTACCAGCACAGAGAGAAATATATCTGTGGGTTCTAAGGGGTTTGAGACACAGGGTAATGGCATCTACCCTGGTAGATGGCACAGGGTAATCCCATGTGGTGGAAACGTGAAATTTGCCATTCAGGGGAAAACAGGAATATTTTTCCTCTAGAAAACAGGAAGAGAATATATCGACTGCAGGAGGATGTATAGCTGCCTTGGGAAAGGAACGCTATCCCTTGAACAAAGGCCTAAGACCCTAGTGTACAGATTTTCAAATTATTTTGAACTCTTGAGGAGGAGTATAGTTATTAAAACATAATTTTTCAAAAAAGCTGTATAAAACTACTGTTTTCTGTTATATAGTGTAGATACCTATAGAAAAGAAGGTCTTATGAAGAAGAAGTAATCACATCCTCCAATCACCACACAAATTCTCTCACAATAACCACCTATAGGCAAAGCAAAACTAGTCAGAGTACAGTTATTTGAATATTTTTGGAATACAGCTAGTGGCATGAGACAGTACCAGCCCACCAGAAGGCCTGGACTCACAAAAGAGAACTTTTCTTGTACTAGTTAGCCACTGCCAGCATCCCCACTGGCTGACTGCCTCTGGAACATTTACATTTCGGACGAATATTTAGAGAATATTAACAACAAGGTACAGTGTGATAAAGAAAATTAATAGATGACAAAGAAGGAGTATTTCTGTTTTGGGAAATTGTTGACTGTTTTGATTTTAGGAACAGAAAGTTTAAAGAGATTTATTTCAAACACACCTTGTACAACAGCAACAGCTCCTCTTTGTCTGCTGGAGTTGCCCAGCCTTCATGAAACCAGGCAGTTGTGTGCACACGAGGAGATGGGGGCAAGCTGGTGCTCTGATCCTCAAATATCAGCTTCTTTCTTGTCTTCATAACACCTACCACTGCCCTATGGTTTGTGCTTGCCCTCGGTGACCGCCATGGCTGACTCCCCACTGGCTGCAGAGTTTTCAAAACCAGCTATCAAGCATTTTTTCTTGGGCATGTAATGCTTCCAAAGTACTGAGAAAGAGCCATTCTTATAGGTAAAGTCATCATTAAAGACCCGCTACTTTTTATCACAGCTTTACCATACAGAAAAATCCAGAAACACGTCAACAGATGCATGTTCACATTTAAGCACCACACTTTTTTGATGGAATGTGCGTTCCTAACATACACTGCCCAGGAGAACTAGTATAAGTTGAAAGCCTGCTGAAAGTTTGTTAAGTCACCTTACAGCACATCACAGCAACAAAGCACGGACTATCATAAACATCATTCATATTTTATCATTAAAGTTTACTAAGCATACATGTTAGTTCGAATGGGGACCTGGATGTAGACTAAAATGTATCACATACTTTTTGCTTCCAATCCAAACAGCTTTCATAGCAATCAAAATAGAGTTTTGTAAAAATTTCACAAGGATCTTCTGTGATTAAGCTGCAGCTCAAGCACAGCATGTAAAAAGTATCTGGCAATTACTTGCAATACATTTATGAGAGTCATAATCTGTTTTGACAGTCTGACAACAGAAAATGGAAAAAAATTCATCAAAAAAGGAGCAATACTCATAAATACACGGAAGCAAAGTGAGAGACAGAGAGCAGTAGTGTGCAGATAGTCTAACAGGCACATACTAGAAGTTAAGCGTCATTCTCCGTTCAATATTTCTCTTTGATGACTGAGGGTATGAATTGGTGAGGACCAAGCTACAAACAGAAAAGTAAGGAGTGTTGGTGCGGTTTGTTCATGGACAGTGAGGCATTGGTACCCAAACCCCAAGGAAATAAGCCCTGAAGACTTTTACACTGCTGCCTTTACACTGCTATGCCTTTACCAGCAAGGCATAGCTGATTCAGGCATCATTTGATATCTTGTGGCAGAAAGAGAATCAGTTACAGAATCATAAAATTGTCTGAGTTGGAAGGGACCATTAAAGGCTGTCTAGTCCAACTCCCCTGCAGTGAACAGGGACACCTACAGCTGGATCTGGTTGCTCGAGCCCTGTCCAGCCTGACCTTGAAGGTCTCCAGGGACGGGGCATCCACCACCTCTCTGGGCAATCTGTTCCCGTGCTTCACCAGCCTTATCGTAAAAGACTTTTTCCTTATATCCAGGGTAAATCTCCCCTCTCTCAATTTGAAACCATTTCCCTTAGTCCTAGCACAACAGACCCTACTAAAGAGTCTGTCCCCTTCTTTCTTGTAGTCCCCCTTTAGATATTGACAGGCCGCTATCAGGTCTCCCTGGAGTATTCTCTTTCTCCAGACTGAACAGCCCCAACTCTCTCAGCCTGTCCTCACAGGGGAGGTGTTCCATCCCTTGGATCATTTTTGTGGCCCTCCTCTGGACTCGCTCCAACAGCTCCATGTCCCTCCTGTGCTGAGCACTCTCCATCTGGACGCAGCACTCCAGGTGGTGTCTCACCAGCACAGAGCAGAGGGGCAGGATCACCTCCCTTGCCATGCTGGCCACGCTTCTTTGGGTGCAACCCAGGATGCTGTTGGCTTTCTGGGCTGTGAGGGCACACTGCTGGTTCATGTCCAGCTTGTCATCCACCAGTAGCCCCAAGTCCTTATCAGCAGGGGTCTGCTCAATCTTTGCATCCCCCAGCTTGGATAGGTAGTGGGAGTTGCCGCTACCCAGGTGCAAGTCCTTGCATTTCTCTTTGTTGAAACTCATGAGGTTCTCCTGGGCCCACTGCTCCAGCCTGTCTAGGTCTCTCTGGAAGAAGAGACTGGAGAAGCTGTCTGATAATTCAGAGAGAGCTGAAGACGTGCCCTAAAGGAGAAACCTGACTGCTGCAGCCAGCCGCTGGACCTGTGCCCAACACTAAGAGCTCTGCATGCATCCCCCATGCACTCCTTCTCTACCTACAGCTTTTAAGATTCACCTGCAAGTAAAAGGCTCTTCTGGCAGGCTTCTCATGCACAGAAATCTGCTTTGTTTTCAGAGCTGAGATGTAGTGAAAATGTAATAAACGTGTCTCAGCTCCACAATGCAGCCAGACGTTATGAGGTCACTCAGCATCCCCATTTAACACCTCTTTCCTCCCTGCCATACATCCTCCTTGCAGCGAAGCCAGGCTTTGGATCCCTCCTCCTGTCCACCTCATGGAGCCAATGGGGCTAAGGCCATGCCATCATCTGGGCACAATTCTCCACTCCCCTCTCCCCTAACTTAATAAAACCCCTGCTTACAAAGCCTCCTAATGAATATAGTGTCTGTGTGCCCTCAAGCCCAGAACAACTTTAAATGCATCCAAGCTGCAATGAGGACACTGGAGCATTCTGCATCCTTCTGCTGCCTCCTAAGGTAGCAGCAAGGAAGTGCTCCAAATCCCTGGCTACTCAGTAAGCCAGAGGTGCAGGGGCTGGTTCTGGGGTGGGTGTACAACCTGAGGAAGGAAGGATTTGACTAAAATCCACACCCAGTTCAGATGAACTTTTGGTTTGTTCTCAGGACACTGACATGTTGCTTTGGGCTCATGAGGACAAACCTTTTGTGACTATTCCCCTGCCACTGAAATCTCACCATCCTCCCTTGTCTCCAAGGATGTTACAGTGCTGACAACATTAATCACAAAATACTGAGGTCAGACCACATAACTGGAAAGAAACAGAGAACAGCTTGTTCACACAATAGTGACATGGAAACAAGAATAAAAAAGGACTTAATCTGAGATGTGGCCATCAGGCAATATCAGCTCTCCCATAGCTCTTTCCAGACTTCAGCTAGGACTGAAAAGGATTTCCACAGTTATTTACACTGGATGTTGTGATACTCCACTGGCCGTGCTGAGTGCTGTCAGCCCACGTCTCAGAAACCTGACAGCAGAAACACTGACTCATGGATCCTGTAGCGAGACTTGTGCTACATGAATATGACTGCATGGGGACTCAAGCTGAGCTCTGTGGTTTTTTTTGAGGCATAAAATTATTTTATACACTGAAATTTCCTTCTATTTAATGTGTTTCTTTAGGTGGATTCCCTTTTTTTTTTTTTTTTTTTCCCTGAAACATCTGTTTTTTAAAAAAAAAAAAAAAAAAAAAGAAGAAAAGAAGAAAGATTTAATTGTTTTTAAANGAGAAGAAGTAAGGATTCATAGTTTGTAAGACCCTGACTAGAACATCACCTTTAAGATGTGAAGTAAGTCTATCTGACTGAAATTTGGAAGAATTAAGCTATTAATAGAACTTTTATCCTTCTGAAATTAGGCTTGTCTTTGTGTACCCTTTATCCTTACCTTTATTTTCAAAGCATGAATCTCATACAGTAGAAATCTGGGTGCCACTTCATATGTTGCCTCCTTGAATTCTAGAAATGACAAAACATTTTCATTACCAGGTGGATAGATGATGGTAAAGCAGTGGATGTGGTCTATCTTGATTTCAGCAAAGCATTCGACACCGTCTCCCACAGTATCCTCGCGGCTAAACTGAGGAAGTGTGGTCTGGACGATGGGGTAGTGAGATGGATTGTGAACTGGCTGCAGGAAAGAAGCCAGAGAGTTGTGGTGGATGGGATGGAGTCTAGTTGGAGGCCTGTATCTAGTGGGGTCCCCCAGGGTTCGGTACTGGGACCGGTGCTGTTCAATATATTCATCAACGACTTGGATGAGGGGATAGAGCGCACCCTCAGCAAGTTTGCTGATGATACAAAACTGGGAGGAGTGGCTGACACGCCTGAAGGGTGCGCTGCCATCCAGCGAGACCTAGACAGGCTGGAGAGTTGGGCAGGGAGAAACTTAATGAAATTTAGCAAGGGCAAGTGTAGAGTCTTGCATCTGGGCAGGAATAACCCCAGGAAGCAGTATAAGTTGGGTACTGACCTGTTGGAGAGCAGCGTAGGGGAAAGGGACCTGGGGGTCCTGGTGGACAGCAGGATGACCATGAGCCAGCACTGTGCCCTCGTGGCCAAGAAGGCCAATGGCATCCTGGGGTGTATTAGAAGGGGTGTGGTTAGTAGGTCGAGAGAGGTTCTCCTCCCCCTCTACTCTGCCCTGGTGAGACCGCATCTGGAGTATTGTGTCCAGTTCTGGGCCCCTCAGTTCAAGAAGGACAGGGAACTGCTGGAGAGGGTCCAGCGCAGAGCCACCAAGATGATTAAGGGAGTGGAGCATCTCCCTGATGAGGAAAGGCTGAGGGAGCTGGGTCTCTTCAGCTTGGAGAAGAGGAGGCTGAGGGGTGACCTCATTAATGTTTATAAATATGTAAAGGGTGGGTGTCAGGAGGATGGAGCCAGGCTCTTCACTGTGACATCCAGTGACAGGACAAGGGGCAATGGGTGCAAGCTGGAACATAGGAGGTTCCGCTTAAATACAAGGAGAAATTTCTTCACAGTGAGGGTGACAGAGCACTGGAACAGGCTGCCCAGAGAGGTGGTGGAGTCTCCTTCTCTGGAGGCATTCAAAACCCGCCTGGATGCGTTCCTGTGCAATCTGCTCTAGGTGTTCCTGCTTCGTCAGGGGGATTGGACTAGATCATCTTTTGAGGTCCCTTCCAATCTCTAATATTCTGTGATTCTGTGTTTCTGTGATTTTTTGTTTTGAGATTTAAAATAACTAGGCTTTAACTTCCATTGTTTATGATCCTTCCCAGGATCCCCTCTGGAGAGTTTATCCTGGCAAGACACAAGCCAAATGTTTTGTTAGAGATGTCACAGAGGATGGTGCTGGAGGCAGGGGTCCCCTGAACACCTCCCCACAGAAAGATCCAGGCTGACCCCTCTGCTAGGGCACAGGGGCTACCTGCAGGTCGCTTGTCCCTGGCCAGGTATGCCCATTGCCAGGGCAGAGATCTGCACCCCCAGGGATGGGAGGGGTGGGTGGAGTCCCAGCATAGTACGTGTGAGCATCACATATGGACTGGGCTCCTCCGAGGCAAATGATGCCCCTTTAGCAGCACATCACAGCTACCCTTTACAGAAAAGCAAAGTAAAATAAAATGAGCTTGGGCCCACAATATTTGAAAACTGTAAAATCCATTTCAAAATTTGTAAAAAAAAAAATACATATTTTTAAAAATCTTTAAGTCAAAATAAAAATGAGCCCTTAAAACACTCTGTTTGAAAGCATGTTGTACATGCTTTCATGAAAGTGGTTATTTTACAGTTCTTGTCCCTCAGACCTCTGATACTTGGACAATATTTATTGTACCAGTTAAAGGCAAGCCCCAAATGTTAGCACAGCCATAGCACCTTCTACACTCTATCTAAAAGCCAGCAGGGCCAGGAAAACCTCACCTAGCTTTGCTGGCTGTTGGCCCCAAAATCAGAGGCTTGTCACCTCCTGTAGTCAATGGAGAGACAAAAGTATCTCTGAGGGGCTGCACCGTGCTTGTTGGCACCATGTCTTTTAGATTTGTATTAGCAAATCCAAAAGTTAACACTTTTGTTACAGCACTTGCTGTCAGAGAGCATGACCAGGGAAGGAGCAGGTGACAAGTGCCAGATGCTGGGGTCTGCAGTGACACATCCATAGGCCCCTTGAACTGTCAGGCTGTGAAGCAGGGTGACACAGTGACCCACAACCATTAAAGGCATTTCAAGTACTGCTCAAAGGGATTTCCTGTCCACAACATGACCTGTGGTACTGGCATCTTTCCTGTTTGTCTCTGGTGTTGCCAATGAGGTGGATGTTTGACACAAGCTTAATAATACCCAGAAAAATGATAAAATCTGTTCCTTGAGGCACTTGTTCTGTTTATCACCATTCCTAAAAATGTACAAATACAGAAAGCCACAGGTATTACCACAGTGGTTGAAGCTGCTTTGTTTGCAACCCCCTACACAGAACGAAACTTTAAAGGCAGAAAACAAATTGGTTAAGGAGCTCTTTAAAATGCATTTGTAAGCATTGAACAAAAAGAGAAAAGTATTCACCAAAAATGCTTGTTCACTCAAAGAATGTTATTTCCTCTATTTTACTTCTTTTTATTATTATCATTCAGACTGCACAGGATGAATTGAAGCTGGTTTTCTTCAAAAATAACATTTCTGTAAATCGATGTGCTTTCTCCCAGTAAGATTCTGCACAGAAGAGATATTTTTAAGTGAACATTTTAAAGGTGAGCTTCACAATGGTGACAGCTGTAGGCATTTGTATTGCATGAGTAATAGTGAAAAAGACTCAGAGGTTGTTATAGCAACAAGCATCAAGGGATGACTTCACGACGCGAACTGAGTGACATCAGAAAACAGCCTGAAAAAGCTTCCTTTGTTGTGAGTTTCATTCTGCAGGACAGGCTGCGTGTATTTCTTTTTTCCCATTCTCTCACAGGATGCCTGAGTGCAGGGAAACCTGAGCTTCTCTTCCACAGTCCTTGCAGAGATGCAGACAACAGGCTGGGTGGGCAAAGTGCGAGCACTGTGGGTTTGGGGGATGTTGCATTATTCATCGCAGAACTCACCAAAAACTTTCAAGAATCAATAAATTTTCCTTGCACTCTGTTTGCTGTTACTCCTTCAGATTTCTTCCCAGATATCAGACCAACTCCCTGGCTCAAACGTCCCATGTCCCTCAAGGTGCTGTGTGGAGGGTTTCTGCTTTCAGACCTTGGCATGGTTTTACACTAAACCTTTCAGCCCCCAAGGAACAAGGTCCAGGAAGCGCAGAAAATATGTGGCATTAACAGGGTTGGGGCTGGGACGGGTGTGCTTCTGTAAGAAGGAGTACCTTTTATTCTGGGTGGTATCTGAGGAGACACTGACCATATCCATCTCTGTAATGAAGCAGAGTCAATCCACTTATGGAATCATAGAATCACCTGAGTTGGAAGGGACCTTTAAAGGCCATCTAGTCCAACTCCCCTGCAGGGAACAGGAATATCTACAGCTAGATCAGGTTGCTCAGAGCCCTGTCCTTGTAGGTCTCTTCTCTTCAACCTTTTAGCAGAGCTCAGGAGTTACTGGAGTTTTTAGAAATTTACCTTTCATCCAAGCTTCAGTATTTTTTATTTTTCACCCCAGAGGCTTACAGAGGCAAAGAGAAATGTCTGCTCATCCCTGTTACTTCGTGAGAAGAGTGCTCATTCAGGATGAAGGCTCCCTGCCTTTCTCTGAACAGATATATAAGAATATAGTGGCTAATACTAAAAAAATGTACTTTAGACACCTGCACATTGCTTATAAAAGCCAAAGAAAATTTCTGCAATAGCTATTTCTTTCTCTGAAGAACCCAACTTGTAGAAATGAGCTTAAAAGTATAGATTTTCTTTTTCATAACTTCAGGATACCCTTCCAGCAAGACTCCATCTACGTTTTGGGGCATCATTGGGACTCCAGGCCTCTAGGCTCTTCTCCTTTCCAGGAAAAAAAAAAAAAAAAAAAAAAAAAAGGGTATTTCAGTCAAGACATTAAACATAAAGAAACTAAGCACTCACAACTGATAATATTTAGGAAAATAAAGAAAATGGCCACAGACTCTCTAGATATCAAAGATACTGCATGAGTCATTAGATGACTGCAATGAAGGAGTCTTTGTCTATGAGAGGATCAGAAATTTACATCCCACCACACTGTGTACTCTGTCTTCTTCTGATGACTCAGCCTGCTCTGACCTTGGAAACCATGGTGTTTAATCTCAATTTACAGCCCAGCAATGGTTAATGAACCTCAGCAGAGGAGAGTAATTGTTTGCACATTGGACATCTGAGAAAAAGAGGAAGAATGGGAACATCTTAAACAGACAGACATTATTAAAAAAAAAAAAAAAAAAAAAAAAAAAAAAAAAAAAAAAAAAAAAAAAAAAAAAAAAAAAAAAAAAAAAAAATACTCCAAAACATGCCAAAGCATTTAGTTTAATTGCTTAGGCAACAGAGTTCTCTGTAGAGAAAACAAATACCTAGTCTGGCTTCCCTTTTCCCTACATCTTTCATTGAACTAGCCTGAGAAGACAGAGAGATGTCATGTCCTGGGGCACCTGCCCTTTACCTGCAGGCAAAACATACATGCCAGGAAAACAGTAGATGTACAGTAGATGTCCCAAATAGGCGTTGACTTGTAAACAGCTAGTATCCCAAATGTAGTAGCAATCATAAAAGTCTGAAGAAGCTACCTCAGCCCACAGGCAAGCCTAAGAAGCTGAGGGTAGAAGATAAAACTGGTCATTGATTTCAAAGCTCTGTTCGAGGCATATAATCTTGGTAGAACATACCAGCTCAAAAATATATTAGTATATTTCCAACTGAAGTTCCTTTCTAAATCTAAGGGGAAAAAAAAGTGATGGATTCGCCTGTTAATTTTCCTGAGCCTGAGAGGCTTTTCCCTCTGACCATAGGAAGCCTTGAGTTAATCTCTCAAGCTCTCCTACACAGCACGTTCACAGCTTCACAGCTGTGCAGCTGCTCTTCTGTCCCTCCTCCTGGCCCGCTGACTGGGTGATTTCTGGTCTTGCACAACGACATGTGAAAGTAGAGCTTTTCATCTCTCCAAGAAAAGAATGGATTTCAGCCTGATAATATCCTTGCATAGGAAAAGAAAGCAAGAGCCTGGGAGATGACCAAGGAATTATTATACACAATTTGTATATGTACCCACGTTTATGAATGTACAGAATATATGTACGTATAATGCATTGTCAGTGCAAGGATGAACTCATAACCAAATTTCTATGATCTGGTAGTATATATTCTCTGTACAATCACTGGAGAGAAACAGTCACTTTTCATGTGTGATTTATCTCGTTCTCAAGTAAATGTCCACAACAGTGCAATTGAACTGCATCTTACAATGTCTGTTTTTCTCCTTTGACCATTAAGAGAGCCTAGAGGGACTAGCTGTCTGCCTCCAGAGATCTTAGAAAAGGTGCTGAAAACAGAAGACAGGAATGTCAGCTGTAGTAATACCTAGCTGGAAGTAGAGGCACAACAGAGAACAATACAAAGCACTGTTTCTTATTTACATAGCTCCTAATAAGAATAAAGAAATACAAGGTAATACAGAAGTCTGATCTGTAAGTCATTCAACTTTGTGTAGAAAAATTACTTGCTATTCACAAATAATCTGACATGAATAGAACAAACATTCCCCCAAACCTTGTACTTTACTATGTCTTGTACCCTCAAGAAGAAAAAAGGCTGTGAGGGGGGAAGGTGGCTGTTCAGTCTTTGACAATGATACCTCAGAAATAATAACCAGGTTTAAATAAACAGCCGTACTTCTGGAAAATTATCCAATCTAATCTTCCACAAATTTGAATGTAATACAAATTTTTACTAACACGTTAGTCTATCTGTTTCTGATGCTGCAATAGGGAACAAACACGTACTTTTTCCTAATACAGTTGCTACCACATACTGAAGTAAAGCCTCTAATTCATTAAAAGAAAAAAAAAAAAAAGTGTATGTATATTATGCACTGACCTTCATCTCATCAAATTTAACCATATAGTTAGGCACTTAGGCAGTCAGTTTGAGGTCAGTCTTGCTCACCTCTCTCTATATAATCTCAGCAGATGTTGATCACCCCCAAAGTCCAACCTTGGAGCACTGCCCCAGCTATATAAATAAAATCGTAGAACCATTGAATCATTTAGGCTGGAAAAGACTGAAGATTATCAAGTCTGACCACCAACCTAACACCACCAAGTCCACCAGTACACCATGGCCCTAAGTGCCATGGCCAAACATCTTTTAAACACCCGCAGAGATGTGGACTCCATCACCTCCCGGTGCAGTCATCCAGTCCCTTCACCAGCCCCACTGCTTTTCTCAACACGTGCATAACAGAAGCTATATGCACACCCAGAAGGTGCATCTTTTTCTACAGCAATTTTAGACCAAACCTAGCCAAATGTATTCCTGGTGCCCCAGAGCAGACAACTGGGATGAACTCCACCTTACACTGCATGGCAGGAGGATGAGATTTCCTTACAGCCTCTCCTCTGGCAGTCCACTGGGTCTCTCCCAGGGGAAGGAATCCTGCAAAATTCCAAAAGAAAGCTGCATATCAGAAGAATGCAAAAACAAGACCTGGAATTCAGCCCTTCAACATGCTGTACACCATAAGAAAATGCAGTAACATTGTGTCTCCACCTGGCCTACAAAGGGAAAGGGGGAAGTCCATGTCTTTTTGTCCCTCTGTATGTCACCTAGCCAGCCCTGGGAGAGGTGTGCAGCCTGGTGAGCTCTCCACTGACCCGTACATCCAAACCGAGCCAAACCCACACTGCTATATGCCCCACTTGCTGCAGAGCAAAACACTCACAAGGCTGTGGGCACCCAAGGTCCTGATCCACCCAGCATCCTTGCAAAGACAGGCGAGGCCCACGCAGAGATCGTAGCTTAGGCAGTGCGCATTGCTGGCCTGGTATGCTGTGGGTAGATGCAGCTGGCCTCAGAAATGCCTTTAAATACTTTACAGACACAGCCAGGGATGATTAGATGCTGCAGCTGGCAGAACTTCAGCTTGGGGAAAAATAACTCACTTGATTGCAGATCTGAGTCACATTTACCTGTAAATCTGTCTTCAGTGAGTCACGGGTACACGTTTTCCTTCATGAATAGGAAATCACATCTGCTTCTTACTGCATCTGCAAGACTTTCTGCTCTTTCCACTGCTTCTTCCTCTTCTTGCTAAAGGTGCCTCCTGTTTCCCATCATCTTCTTCCCTGACCTTACTCCATGTAGTTTTTCCCAGCTGTTCACTTTAACGACACCTTCTTGCCTTCCCACTCTTTCCTTCATCTCCCATTTTCCAGCTCTGCTTTTGTCCTTTTATGGATTTTTCATATCTTCCTCCCACACCTTACATGAGCAGTCTTCTGCCCAAGAACTTGTATTTTATTAGCAGCCATTGGTGGAAACAATTTTTGTATGAGCAAATGTGACCAAAATCAATTATGTTTGAAGGAAAAAAGAAAGAAGAGGATGAAACCAAACCAATACCATCAGCTGGCACTCCATGAGGTTCATACAGTGCTTTGTCAGACCTGCTCTTGAGCAGGGTAATTGCACCTAAGACAGTGAGTTTTCCTCCAATGGTTCTTCCACAGCCCAAGATATAATTACACTGCCACAGAGTCTTGACCATGGAAAAGGTCAGTAATTGGCATGAAAAATGAGTCTGATCATTAGGTCGGGGGGGTTCCATGGTAAGTTCAGGGAGGGGAGGTGGTGATAAACTGTGGGAAGGTCGTCCCTCTGAGTAAATCCGAGGACTGAAGACCTGAAAGTTCAGAGTAGCCTAGTAGCCCAAGGAAAGGGACTGACTCAATTCCCTGTCTATGATATCTCTAGCACAGGCGAGCCTGGCAAGGCAGGGACAGAGAGCTACATGGGACCGCAAAATGAAGGGAATTCCTGGAACTAGATGATCTGGAACTAGACGATCTTTGAGGTTCTTTCCAATCCAAGCCATTCTATCATTCTATGATTCTATGATTCCTTACTGAACCAATAACTTCAAAAGGCTTTATCCTATTAATTCCTATGCAGCAAATTCCAAAAATTTGATGAGATATTCATAAGAGAAACTGCAAACTGCTGTTGTGCTTCACAATATGTTTTTATCGGCACTGAACACTATAAAGATTTCTTCCAGATTAGCTTTCTGTTTAAATCCCCCAAATCTGTGCCCATTAAAATAATTTCCATATAGCTCTAATCTTGTTATGCTTGCTGAGAAAAATTTAATTTGTACAAACTTTCTTGCCATTGGGTATGCAGAGTTCACTTACTAAAATGTACTTTCAACTTGAGGAAATGTCAGCAATGGGTCTGTGGTTTTGTGCACTGACAAACATAACTCAGAAGAGCATCCCTAAAAAATTAATTGGATTCTAAAATGAGAAACAAGGGGATTATTTTGAAAAATCTGTAAACATAGTGACCTAAGGAAAGAGGGAATCAAGTTCTGTAAGGTAATCCTTAAAACTGACAAATTATATTAAATTTTTGCTTCTTTATTTTAATCTCTTCATTTATAAGTTTCTGGGTCTAATTAAAACCCTCATGTTGTTCAACTAACATACACTGCTACAAAGTGATAGCAAACTTAAAGCACAAGTCTTTTGAAAATGAGGAATTTGGCTCTCAGAGATAATCAGGTTTATAGGTCTTAATTGATTATGAGCCTTAACTGATCACAAACCCAAGATCTTTCTGTTACATCCTTATTATTCTTTCTTTATTTATTGTCCTAATGCAAGACATCAAGCACTGCTTAATCACTCTGGCCAAAATATCAACAGTATTTTAGGAATAGTTTCCATTGGATAAAGGGCATTGTCAACCTCGGCCTTTCATAACTAGATGCTTAATTTCTCAGCCCTACTATTAATGCCTGGTTTTTTTGTTTGTTTGTTTTTGTTTTGTTTTTCTTGCAGATAGGATTCCCATCACTGCTTGGTCTCAAAAATGGAGTCCTCAGAGACATGAGCAAACAGGGAGAAGAGAGGGATATGTCCCACTAGGGTCTCAAAGGATCCAGGCTACGTTATCTGGCACACATAAGAGGGCAAAAGTGCACTCCTCTGAGGAGCATTAATGATTGGCAAGATGACAGGATGCAGAGCGGTCCGAACACTGGCTTTGATTAAGAGTGATATATTGATGGAAGTAAAATGGATGCCGGCATGTGCCTGAGTAAAGAAAGACAGAACAGCTTGTAAAATAATTCTGACTGAATGAAAACTAAATGCCAAACATAGGATGCCTACATTTAATCAGCTGCATGTAGCTGAGTCTCTCTCTGTCTTCTGTGCATTAGTCCTCAGCATGTTGGAAGAGCAGGTTGTTCTTACATGACCAAATACAGAGACCTTTTAAAATATTAAATGATAAAATTTAAGATCTGAGAAAAAGCTAATTCATAGGAACAAAGAAGTCAGAGCAGAGACAATAAAACATATTCTACATTTCCCACAACCTAGTAGGGTTCATGCAGCTCAATGGGTGGAAGTGGTAATTTAGTAGTTGCCTCTTTACCTTTTTTAAATTGCCCTCCTACATTTTTCATTGTTTCTTCACATAAAACCAAGAATTTCCATGTACCAATCTAAAAAATATTTTCAAATATAGTGCTTTTCACAGATTTTGTGGCATTTCTATGTACAACATCTGAGTGCTTACAAGGTCTTTGAAATTATCCTTATTGGTTTGCAAACAGTGCTGGAGCAAGGCTCTTATACAGGATTATTACGTACATACAGGAAAATTACCTGTTTTTCTTTCATTCTTATTTATTCCATTCCTAAATACCTATTTTTCAAATAGCAGAATTGCTTCTAATGCTCTGCAGTGGATCATTCATCTCAATTTCCTTCCGCCTTTATTATTTAACATTTTCTCATCAGCTATGAAAAACGCAGTTCTGACATACCTTAAATGGTTTTAAATTTAGGTAAATTAAGTTCAACCATATTTTATAAATTGAAAATGGCAGAAAAAAAAATGGCATAGTGACCAGAAATTTTGTTAGCGAAAAGCATCAGATAAAGAGCTCACATCTCAAAAATCTTATTCAGTTCAAATGTCCCCTTATGTCACTCCCCTTGAGGCAATCGCTATCAACGAGCAATAGCAGCCATCAGACTCCCTGTGCATGCAGAGAAAGGGCTTCTCCCTGAACCACAACCAAACACAAAACCGAAGTCAAAGGAAGGATATTTTGGAGGCTGGAAGGGCAGCATGCAGAGGACTCCAGATGGTATACTGGGATGGATCAAGAGAGGGGTGGCCAGCAGGGAGAGGGAGGGGATCGTCCCCCTCTACTCTGCCCTTGGAAGGCCTCACCTGGAGTACTGTGTCCAGGCCTGGGGCCCCCAGTACAGAGGGGATGTGGAGCTGTTGGAGCGGGTCCAGAGGAGGGCCACCAAAATGATCAGAGGGCTGGAGCACCTCTCCTGTGAGGAAAGGTTGAGGGAGTTGGGATTGTTTAGCTTGGAAAAGAGAAGGCTCCGGGGAGACCTCATTGCGGCCTTCCAGTACTTGAAAGGAGCTTACAGGCAGGAGGGGGACCGACTTTTTACACAGGGGGATAATGGTAGGACAAGGGGGAATGGGCTAAAAGTGAAAGAGGGGAGGTTTAGGTTGGACATCAGGAAGAAATTCTTCCCTGAGAGAGTGGTGAGGCGCTGGCACAGGCTGCCCAGAGAAGCTGTGGCTGCCCCATCCCTGGCTGTGTCCAAGGCCAGGCTGGATGGGTTCCTGGGCAGTTTGATCTAGTGAGCCAGTGGCTGGCAGCCCTGTCCACGGCAGGGGGGTTGGAACTAGATGATCTTTGAGGTCCCTTCCAACCCAAGCCATTCTGTGATTCTATGATTCTATGCGTGGTTGGTGGAAGGACATGGGTGAACGCAGGGACAAGAAAGTGAGTCAGACGCAGCCCCACAAAGGCTAGGGCTACCTTGGGACTTGCATTTATGTCTCTTAAATCCTGGCTCAACATCTTGTCCATTAGATCAAAGGAGCTAATGATCAGAAAATGCTCAAAAAGAATCGGTGTTGCAGGGGTGGAAAATCTCAGCCTTTCTAAACTGCAGTAAGATGGTGAAACTGCCTCAGGCCCAGTGAGGGTCTTCCAGGCTCTTTTTAAATAAGGTTTTGTTTAAGATTCTTTTTTAACCTGTTTTTATTTCCTCTCCAGTTATTTTAAAATAGACACAGAGCCTGACTGCAATCTCTGCTAATTCTACAGCTAAAAAATTTATTTATCAGCACTAATTCCTGCTTGCAGAGCAGGGCTACAGTGAGACCGCATGGTGCTGCCATAGTGGGTCCTGCTCTACCACACAGAGGCCCCAGCCCCAGACCAGCTCTGCTGCACATCTCTGGCCATTCAGCTGCCCCAAGCCAAAAACAAAGCCTGGGGAGGTTCTTGAATGCTTGGGTCTCAGTATAGGCAACTGAAGTGTCACACAAAGGATGTATGGGTGAGAAGGAGGGAACAGTAGCCTAATAATTTCCCATTGTGTAATCACAGCAAAAATAGCTAATCCTGAATAAAGTTAATGCCTTCTTGCTTGTATCCATGGCAACAGAGAAGGATATTGACTGTTTGACCATCTGCTAATTAACGTGGTTTTCTTCTTCATCTCCTGAAGCAGTCGAGTCTGCCCAGATGCTCTGGCAGGCAGGAGCGTACGGGCTGATTCTGCGGTGGGCTCCAGCCTCACGGCAGGGAGATGAGTACCCAGGGTCTGTGCTGCTTCATGGCACGCCAGGCTGCTCTCCTGGGCCCCTACATGGGACTGTGGCTTGAAGTCCAAGGGATAAAGTCTGGGATACAAATTACAAATGGTATGCCTAGGCGAAGGTATGCTGTGAGTATTGCATCCCAGCCACAGCTCTGTTTATTTGCATGTCCTTATTTCCTGCTCATAATTAATCGTTGGTCATGAAATTCCTCCTTGTGAAATGGATAACAAATTTGATTATAATAATCAGTTTTCATTTGATGTGAATCTTCCATAAAGTACAGTGAATCACACTGCACTTCAAACGGAAAATTATATAATACAAAAACTTTTAATTTGTTCAGCTGGCAACATATCATAAGAAGCAGATAAAGTTCTTTCAACTTTACACATGAAGATTCAGCTTTTCTAATAAAAATGCTGTGAAAAAAAAAAAACATTTTGGGAGTGTAATTGTATCATGAACAGTGTGGCAACTGGGAACACTCAGCTGCTAGGAAAAAAAAAAAAAAACATTTGACTATACTTTTCAGGTCACAAGAAGGGTGGTTGAATAGTTTTAGTTTCTTTTTAAAAGTTGAGCTTATGTGAAGAATCATATAGTCCCTTGGGGAAGAATAAGTGCACAAAGTAGGACATAATTTGTGCATATACAATAGTTTTCAAAGAAATATCTATTTTTTGTCTGGGTTTTTGTCTTTTTTTTTTCCCCTGAGGGAGTGACTTGACTGAGAAACCATCTCCATTGGATAACATTTCACATACAGATTTTTTCAATGACATGAAAAGAAGGCAAAAAGATAAAATAAAAAAAAAAAGGTTTTTTAGGGAATATTTTCACCAGGGTGAAAGTTATACAAAATGATCAAAAAGAAGTCTCATTTTTATGTTGCAGTTCAACTAGTGTTTTGTAGCTTAGCTTATAGTAGGCAGAAAAGAACTCTTCTGTAAACAAAGTTAGTCTTTCCACTGCTCTCCTGATACAAACATATCAACAAAATCTCTTTTTTGCCCAAATATACTGTGTGCGTATTAATGGATAACCCATTCCATACCCAGTAGATGTTCTAGTTTAGAGGGGGATCTGCATGGGCAGTGCCAGCGCTGCCACATGTCCTTGTCTTCATTTTACTGGTAGGGGTGGACCTTGTGTGGTTCAGAGAGCTCAGTTTTTCCAGCTGCTGCTTGTCTGAAGGTTGGCAAAGCACATTCAATGCCACACTGATGGTAAGAATTAGCCCATCATGGATTGTTTGTAACTGATATAAATCACTGGTGTAACTGGAAGATGCGGTGATGGAAGTGAAAGGGAAGGGCTGCTGGCTGATGCCTACTCCAAGACCAAATTTACTTCTGGGTCCTGAGAATCTCTGCGTGACTAATGTGCTGTTTTCCTTGACATCTTTTATATTTGTCAGCAGCAGCCTGCGCCATCTCTAAAGCCCGTTGCAAAACCTGTCTCTGTGTTCATCTCATGTTTCTGAAGCCTCTGACATGGTTCCACTCCTTTCTTTTCACATATTTTTTAGCCCTTTGTCCCATTAGGATGGAAGAAAGGTGCTTTCCTTACCAGTAGGTACAACAGAGGAACAACCCGAATATGTGACCAGGAGCCGAGATGGGTGATGCCAGGATGGCATCGCCCCTACAGCTGCAGCTGTGATGGGTCCCACGGCTCTGCAGCTCCGTGTCTCACACTGCTGTTGCTGTGCTGATGATGGAAATGCCCACCACCCGCAACCAAAACACTCCTATGTGCACTGGGGAGACATTCTTTCTCCTAGCTCCAGCAAAGTGCATGTTATGGACAACACACAAGGAAAATTACTGGGTTTTGCCTATAGAAAGAATGGTGACAGAAGTAAATATTTTCCCATTATTGTCAAATAATTTCTTTGACATCCTACCATTTTTCTTTTGAAACGACAACAAAAACAAGAAAAAAATTGCCCAGGAACAGATTCTTAAATTTCCTCCAGTGTGTTTTCATTAACAAAAAGACGTTTTTATTCCTGTTTTCCCTGGACAGAGTAAAACATATTGCTACAGGGGGAAAAAAAAATTTAATAAGCCTGATTTTTTCTGCTACAATAGCAAAGGACCGTGGTTTATTGAGACAACAGGGATGCAGGAGAGCTTCACATCCCCAGCTCTGTGATGGCAATGCATGAGGTTTGGTCCTGTTTTCCGAAGCTGGCTTCCCGTGCTTGGCGCAGGTGAGCAGGAGGGTGCAGGGTGAGGGCTAGGACCCTCAGGCAGTTTGAGGGCAATCTGTGAAGCACCCACCTTTTTATACAGTTCATTTTCACGGGCTCCTTTTTGTCAGATTGATGCCAATTGTTTCCTGGTAGAGGACTGTCCTCCTTCTGTCTAGGCTTGCTGGTGTTACAACCCTCTCCTCCCAGCACAGCAACTGGGGAGATACCTGGATGTGAGAGGAAGCAAAGCTGCTGATGTTTTCAGAGACCTGGAGCTGGAGTCACAATTATCAGTGAAATGAGGCATTTCACCATTTTGACCCCTGGAAAGAGACCCCATCTGCAGCCAAGGGGAGTGAAATGATGGGGTTGCTTTTAAAGATCCCACATACCTTTCTGCATGTGATAAAATCACAGCATTAATTCATCATAGAAATGCTATTGAATACATTGAAAAAAAGATGTTTTCCACAACTACATAAAATGATTAGCAATGTTATATATCTGAATAAATATTAATTTCCTGGGAATTGTTTTTCTTAGAATATGATTTTTAGTTTCTTTTTTAATGGTTATAAGAACAATTATCCCTGCCCACATAAACATTATTACTGTAGCTGAACAAATGTCTGCAAGGCATAATTTATGTTGCATATTTATTTATTTCTATTTGTGAATCATCTTGCTATATTTTTTGCTGGTTGCTCCCTGCAATTGTTTTAACATTTTTAAGTTATTACATTTCACCTTGTGGATGAATAAGCAGCTGTTCACTGTAAAAACTGGACTGGAATTCAGTGAGTAGCCACCTAAGCCACTTAGTATCAGCTTTGCTCCCAGGCTTGAAAATCTGACTTGCAATAGATATGAACTCAAGGCTCATGAGTCCTAACGTGCTTAAGGCTAAACCAAAAAAAATCCCCAGAATACACGGAGAGAGTCAGAGGCACTGCAGGATGAAGGGATTCAGCCACAGACACGTGGCGAGATGGTAGCAGATGTAGAAAGGCCTGGTCTCATGCATGCTACCCTCATGGACCATGCCATGCTGCCATTTGGGAGCTGAAAGCAGTCAGTTGTGGCACATCAAGTTATTTTTTTCTGGTAGAAAAGCTGGAAATAAGCCATCTAGAATTAATGATACAGGCAGACCACTAATGTACCTCACCACCACCACCACCTATAGAAATACATATATCTTAAGAGGATCTTCTCAAGATTAGCACCTCCACTCAATTTCTGTATGTTTTCAGACATTTTATCTGTTCTTCTCTTTGGTCTCTCATTCCAGCTGGTTTTGATGCAGAACTAGACCTTGGATCATTTGTGCTACTTGAAACTGACTTAACAAAAACAATGTATTTGGGGTAGCTGTCAAGGCTCTCTCAACATAAAAGTCCATTCCTTTCTATTTAGCCATCCCATGCACAATGCTCACTGCTTGCATTCACTAAGCACCACTCAAGCAAGAGCAGATCCAGTCAAAAATGTGGGATCTTTGCAACCTTTCTCCTACGGAACTGTTTCCTGTAACAAAAACAGAAGAGGTCCAGGTTCCAAACATCCAGGTAGCTGCAGATTTGATGTTGTGGTGTGGCAGCTGTTCAAACAGCCTGTTTCTGCAACATCTCTGACTGCAGCATCCTGTGGAGGCTTTCTCTCCTCCTGTTTACCTCTTGCAGCATTTTTCTCAGCCAATGCTTTTCCATGTCCTCAGTCTTTTCAAGGGTCGGGGACCACATGCTGGACAATTTGTCAAGGTTTCCACTGGGGTCCCCTCTCTGTAATCTCCCCTGAGTTCCTTCAAAGCCTGGCAGCCATGCCAGACCCCAGAGACCATCCAGATGATACTGAGGATTCTCCCTCTAATCACAGCTTCAAAAAATAAGCCTTTTCTAAATCTCTTCTGTACAGAAATGATAAACCCTGGTAAATCCTTTACCAGACTTACAAACCAACTAGCAATGTCTGTGCTTATTTTTCTCTGATCTTTCTCCTGAGCCTTTCCTTTCTGTACTTGTTGCTGTCTCAAGTGCATCTCCTGTCCACTGACAATGGCTGCATACGGAGAAGGACTCCTCTCCCACCCTACATCTCTCTGTGGGACCTAGTGAGGATGCCATGAGCAGCTGCTTCAGCCCTGCAGTCAGATGCTGCCACAGGAAACATCCAGAAGTGTAAGCTACTCCCCTAGTCCTTTTAGGCAGCTCAGAAATGGAAAATTTGCTGCAGCCTCTGGCCACCAGCTTCAATGGGGAGCTTACTGTGAACCTGGAGCTTAGAAATCTTGCTATGTCTGTCAATATACAAGCTTACAGAGAAAGCTTATATTCATATGATTTACTGAGCTCTGACAGGCTGCCCAGAGGATGTGGGCTTGTCTCCTCCTCGGAGATCTCCAGAAGCCGCCTGGACGTGGTGCTGGGCACCCTGCTCTCGGTGTGCCAGCTGGAGCAAGGGCCGGGCCCAGAGGGCCCTGCCCACCTCAGCCACGCTGTGGTTCTGTGAAGGAATCCCTGCCCTGACATCTGCACCCTCATCTAGGCACACAGCTGCCCTGCTCTGCCATGGCTGCTAACTGCATCCAGGAATGGTGGGAAGTTCTTGGAGACCTTCTCGAGGAAGAACATCCAAAGTCACAACTTCAAAGCTGCTAAAGCAGGAAGCAGCCACTGGAGCTGGAAGGAACTGAGGTCTTCCAGAATATGTGGCAGGCTTAAAGCAATAGCTTCAGATTTTAACAATCTCCAGATTATTTGAGACATACAAAGCCATATTGCAACTGCTGTGTCTGTTTGGTGAGTCACAGCAGACCCTGCAAAGCAAGCCTGATTCCACAGGGCCATGGTGAAGATAAACCAGTGAAGTCCCAACCTGTTAACCAGTTCAACCTCAGTTTGACTCTCTGCAGCCTGTGTATACCTGTTCAAGCTTTCACAAAGACAATAACATCTTCTTTAAAAGTCCAAGGAGGAATTTAGAATATTACCAGCTGTCTGATGTTCAAGCATAAGCCTTTTAAATATGCTAATGAATAACACTGTACACATGAATTCTGGTTTTACAAAAAACATCTATTCAGCCTCAGCAGCCACAGTGGAAGAAGTGGTGCTCATTATTAAGAAAATTAGACATGAATGTGTTCTGTAATGTTGCTCATAATTGTACTAGCTGTAGAAGTGACAGGACTCCTGTGAGCCTGTACTGGTGGAGGACGCACTAATTATCACAGTGGAGGGAGGAACGATTTGCCTTTGCCACAAAAACAAACCTCTGTGCTTTTTAACTCAACAAAAGAAAATGTACTGAGAAGTGTTAATTTGCCATGTTGGAATGAATCTGGAAGGTCAGAAAGGTGTTCTGATATTTAGGAAATGAAAGATTAGATTGTTTGTGAGATTAGATCGGTCTGACACTGAGGACTTTGATATTGAATCTGTGTAGCACTAAGGAAATGTGCTACAAACCATACTGAAACGCTATACAGAACCATTCATTATTCTTTTTTTTTTTTTTCCTTGTTAAGGGCACATAGAAATTTTTTAAAAGTTACTGCATTATTTTAATATTTCACATTTAATTTTTTTTTTCTATGAGTCACAAAATACAGAAAATACTGAGAGACAGGAATGTTTTGGGGGTGTCTTTGAGTGGCCAAGCTGTTTCTGGATGTTCCTGGCCGGTTGTGAACTATCTACATCTCAACTCCCTTTTCTGGGCAAACCAATATAAAGAGGAAATGTGAAAACAACAGGAGGAACACTTACAGTCAACTCCATCCTCCTCTCAGATTACCAGCCTGATTATGATATCATAATTAAGGACTTCCCTGGACAAAAAGTTGGAGGCAATAGAGGTTTTGTTAGTCTCTCAGGGCAAGATCAGACAGAAGTGAAGGCTGGAGGCTGGAGTTGGAAGGACGTGGGTTAACCAGGCCGAGCACCGCCCAAAAATGCTGTGCTCACCAGGTGGGTGCAGGATGCTCACCATAAGCCCAGACTGGGCACAGGCACCCCGTGCGCAAGCAGAAGTATAGCAGAGGAGTTAATCTGTAGTGCTGGTGCCATCAGAGCCAGACTGCTGCTCCCTGAGAGCAACCAGGCTGAGCACACCCAAGTAGTGTGATGAGCTCGTACACCAGCACTGGACAGGATACAGTGAGTTTCATTTAGAGGTGCTACTCTTCCACTTGCACAGAGTCATACTTGGAAAAAAAAAAAAAAAAAAAAAAAAAAAAAAAAAACAAAAAAAAAAAAAAAAAAANACAGAAAATCAAACTACTATCTGACAACAGAAATTAAAATTCTGAAAGGAACCTTCCTTCTCTCCCACCATCCTTTCAAATTATTCTGAACACTGCAAAATAAACAAGATAAGGAATAAAAATTGGATTGTGCCTCTCCACATGCTGAATTTCAGGAAGGAAGATCTGTTCAAGCAGCTGTGGGGTGAGGTAATTTGCTCCTAGATTTTGGAGGGAGATTACATTTTCTTTGCCTGTCTCACAAAGGGCAATAAGATGCGGATTTGAAGGCTGAGTTTTTATTTAACACTTTGTAGGAACTCAGGTGGTTGAGGTGGTTTGGCAAGATCTCAGATTGTATGAGGCTGAACCTGGACAAACAAGGGAAACAGCACTTGGGATTTTCACCCAGTAGCTGCTGTTTTCACTGGGAGCAGTTGGGAGTTGTTTGGCTACGAGACAAGCAGTTTTAGCAAAAGTTGCATTTATTCCTGTGGGTTTCAAAGCTTTCAGATACAGCAGAATGCACAAAGAGTAGGGGGGAAAAAAAAAAATGTTTTAGGAGATTTCTGCACAGGATGATGGCCAGTAGTGTCATGAGGCTGCGAGTGTTCAGTCACGGCAAAGGGAGTCCATCTACCCTCTTCCCACCGAGCAGAACAGACTAGTAAAGATACTTTCTGGTTTGATGTACAGAGACTTTAGTTGAAAAAAAGTTTAATTCACTTTTTGTCAGCAAATTGCTTACAAGTCCATTTAGAGAAATTGGCACAGTTAGAAACTTACGTGGGACAATAAAAGCAAAGGTTGATGTAGAGTAGAGGTCAGATAAAGACTAAGTGTGCTTATGAAACACACTGTCTCCAGGATGAAAAATGGGACTCTGGTATCATGCAAAAAAAAATTACTGTAGCTACCCCAATCGCCTGTCAACTAAAGAATTCACATTAATTTGATCTCTGGTACAAGTCTTAGCTCCAAAACAAATCCAAATGCTGACACTTCTGGGTTTTCAGTCAAGAAAATTAAACCTGTATAATCCTTCTGGAGAGATGACTCCCCAAAATATAAGCCAGAGAAAATGTGACTGGCATAAAATATAACCCATTGCAGGACGGAGTGCTCAGCAGCCTGGGATGGATAATAAGCGTGCACCAAGCTGAGTCAAAATTGTGTTGGTTTGTTAACTTTAACTGCACCCACCTGCTTAATAAAATTTTAGTGCTTCTTTAATTTGGAGAAACACTCTGAGCTCTTCATCTCATTAATTTGCACTTACTTTAAATTGCATGACTTACTTTCCCGAATGAGAAGAGTCTTATATAAGGTAGAAGTCTGTAAATATTTGAACATCAAGTCAAGACATTGAATCAATAAACAGACTTTTAATTTGATATTTGTATTCTGGGGAATGCAACTCTCTCCCATATAGCTGGTCCAGAGTGATGGAACTGGGAGAATTTTGAACATTCCTGTACTAATGAGTTAGCCCAGATGCTACAACAATATTCCAGATTACTGTTAGAAGGCTGGCAGCAGAGACGTGGCCAAGTACTCCTTGGTGAGTTCATTACAGCTACAATGCAGATAAAGCCAGCATGAGAAAGAAGTTTGGTGCATGAAGGACTTGGCTCCAGAGATGCAGCTTTACAGAGCTAGCAGTGCAGAACCAGATCAGCTGGGAAGGAGAATCTGAGAGAAATCTGAGAGAAATCTCAACACACCTTTGCAAATCAACGGGTATATTGCACAGGAGACTCAAGGTCAAGGCAGAAGGTATCCGGCAGAGCTGTACTGAGCAAAGGCAGGATCCATCTCTGCTGCCTATCATAAACACATCTATGAAGTTAAAAGGGTGGAAGTAGAAACTCAGGGAACACTGGGGGATGTTTGTGTGGCTCTGCTTCTGCCAGATCAAAATATCCTCGGTCACCCACATGATTGTGACATGGATGATGAAACACAAGTGAGGTTACAGCTGTGCAATGGCACGCTCAGCATCTCAGACTGAACCTGGCCCTCACACGAGGCCTGTGGGCGCTCAGGCCTGTTGGGCAGTGCTCATGAAAACAGCCTCCTTCTGCTGTTGAAGGGCCTTTGTTTTACAGAAAACCCAGTTTGCTGTCTTTTCATGTTTCATGGTGGCTCTCAGTCCTTGCTCAGCCACCCACCTGCCCTGCAGGTAACGAGCACCTCACAGAAATATCTCTGAGCAGTGAAGTGCAGCCCAAAGAAGACTTGCAAGTGCATCTAGAGGCTTGCGCCCAGTCAGGTCTGTAAAACCAGGCAAAAGGCCTTAAGATTGTTTTCCATCATTCCCAGCATTTTCTGGCTTATTTGAGTCAACAAGGCTCAAAGTGGATGAACCCATGTTGCCAAATTTTAATAATCCTCAGAGACAAGAGTTCAAAAGTCAAAATTTGACTTGATGCAGACTGTGTCTCTATGTCATTTAGCAGAATACACAGGTAAAGGAGGCAGAAAGAAATGTATGCTTCTAATATGAAGAATTGTAAACTTACTGCATCCAGGTTTAACCACTCACAGCAGCTAAGCCTTCAAGTGCAAACTTTTTATTCCATTAAGATTTTTTTTTTTTTTTTTAACAAGTACAGGGAGGCATTCGGGAAACCACAGCCCTTCGGCTCGTAACAGCCTATAATTTCATTCTCTCCAAACAGCCAGATGATTATTCTTTTTGCCTCATTTAATTGTGGCCCACCAAAGGCACTTGAAAGGCTTAGTCAGCCCTCAGAGAAGGGCTTTTTAACCTGCCTTAAGCCAATGACATTTGCCTTTTAAAAACCATCTGCAAAAGGGGGAGAGAGGAGCTCAAATTCCTTCCAACGATGATGGGTATGAGCACAGGCAGGATTTCTACATGTGTGTGCGTGTGACCATGCCATGGGCTGTGGGCTCTTCAGTTTCCTTTTGCTCTCACAGTGCAGATCCTGGGGACACTCCAAAGGTTTGGGGAACAGCAGATGATATTTGGCAGCTGCTGTTCCCAAATTCAGCACTCACCCGCCAGCACAGCGCTCTCGAGCAGCCCATTCAGAGCCAGATTTTCGGCCTCTTTTCTCACACTTGGCCCCTGTGGGAGGAGCAGAGGAAGGTGTGATGGCGATGGTGGTGGTCACCCCGCTCCAGGGCCTGGAAGAGAATCACTGCTTCATCTTTCTCTCCACATTGATGACACTGGTATTTTAAGAAGCAGCACATCCTATTCCTTCTGATATAGTTTCTTCCATCCTCCAGAGAAGCAGTGCCTCCTAGACACATTTATTTTCTTTCAAAGCCCATCCATCCTGCTGACTACAGCAGGACAATATGTTTTTAAAACAACAATTGTGGTGCTTAGAAGAAGCATCCTATCAACCCTCAGAAAGCAAATGCCAGTCTGAAAAAAATAATGGTAATAGTGAGAATAATAATACAAAAGGAACACAGCCTTCCTGATGCTAATGGATAATTCAGTGAAGTTGACTGCTTGTTCTTGTAAAGCAAGCACTGGGCTCCTGGAAATGCTTTTACCTGGGTCTGAGCAGAGGATCTGCATGCAAAGCTTTTGCATGCTGTAAGACATGTTCATAGTACTTCACCTCTCATTTCCATTACACCTGTGATGAAGCTTGTACAGAACTAGCAAGTTGCTTCAAGTGGGTAACACAGAAGTTTGCTGGTGAAGCAGGATTCTGGGGAACTCAAACATGGATGCAAATGCATTAAAGTCAGAAGAAATGTTGCACTTCCTCTTTGTTTTTGTTTTTCATTTTGCCTTGCAAATGTACTGAGACCTGGTGTATCTACAAGCCTACCTCTGGCTAATCTATTATTATTTGTACTGTAGCAGTTATATCAACACAAAATCATTGTGGTAGCACTACATACAGCAGACAGCAAAGGCTTAACCAGATGAAGCAGAGAGAAGGAAGATGATGCCAAAGATTGTATGACCTTGTGAGGCCCTCTCCAACTGGAGTGATTCCATGAAGCCAAGCCATTTAAAGCAGAGCTGAGGAACAAACCCCCCTGAAAGAACTCCCTGCCCTCAGGCACTGCAGCAACACCAGAAACCTGCACTGCTTCGTGCCCATCCTTCTCCTGTTTGCGGTCACTGCTCATCCTTCTCCCTCTTGCTTGGCCACCTGTCTCCTTCTAGCCTTCCACCTCTGCACCGATCCCACCCATACTGACAGAGCTTTTCCTGCTGCTGCCCTCTGCTCATGCTGGAAAAATAGAGGAGGCCGTGAGCAGAGCAGGGACCTTCTGCTGTCCCTCAACCCTAGCAGGTGACTGCAGGTTTGGTGCCAGCTAAATCTTCTGTTGAAATGACCCAGAAACCCTGTCACCCAGAGGAAGAAACAGCAAGAGCCATCATGAAAGCAAGGGAAAGAAAGTCTGCTAAACGTTTTCCAGTCCTGGGCCTTTGTGGCTGGTGACAAAAAGAGACACTTGAAATACTCCAGAAGAATAAAATAGCAGGGATGTGATTAGCAGACATGCAGATCTCTCTCAAGATCTTGTCTTCAATGCTGGATCATTAACCTGATGTTTTATTAAAGACTCATCTACAGGCTTTGAGACAGACTTCTTGTTAACTCACACAGCAGCTGGCCCCAAGCTTTCCTGCATATATCAGTCAGACATTCCAATGTCTGAAATACTTTTTAGCTGGTCCTGGTCTTCCCATCTCCACAGGGAATCACACACAACTGTGGTCAGAGCAACAAATGAACAGGAAGCATGCTTAAATACCGGCCAGGAGGATTCCCACGTTGAGAAATACCATAAGCAATGGATTCACCACAGGGCATGCTCCTTCAAACCAACTTCTCTTTGTCGTCGTTCTTTGTCTGTTTCTCCACTGAGCACAGCCTACAGATGACATTGTCAGTCCTGCGGTCCCTTTCCACAAGTACTGCCTCTTCCACAGGGCTGGATGGAAGCTGAAAGCCCTAGGGCCATCCTGGCCCCACGGCAGCTTTGGGCACACGCATCCTCCCTCCTTGAGGAGTCTGGGCAGAAGGTGGAGATGCAAAGGCCACTGCAGGGCTGGGGCATCGTGTGCCCCTGCCTCGGAAAGGTGCTGCCACATCTGTGTTCTCTGCGTCTGTGCTTTGCCTTCAGCAAAGTGATCTCATTTGTTGAAGAGACTTTTCCAGTACTTTAAGACTATTTCATCTTTAGCTGATTTGTTTTCATACCTCATTTATTTTCTTCATTACTTGGGGAGCGGCAGAGATATGCCCTTTGGTTTCATGTCATGTCTTTTCTAGCACCAAGTGTTTGAGGCATGAATGTGCACTGTTCAATATTTGAGAACATTCACATGTATTTACATCCTCAGCAAATAACCTTTACTTTTCCTAACTCATCAGAAAACATCACCTCTACAACATGGTAGGAAACTAAAAATTTAGGGTACCCTCTGCTGGCTGGCACTAGGACACTGCAGATCACCAGCCAGGAATTCCAAAGGCTGTTATCTGTACACTGAGATGCAACAGGGACAGAGACTGCTCTCATAAAAGTCTGGAAAGGGGTCTAGGGCTCATTAACACAAGACCTCTGGTGAAGATCTGCTGCCTGTGCTCAGGTCACCTTGGCCTTCTGTTAAAAACACATGGCTTTCTGTGATCGGAAACTGTGAAACTTCAATCATTATGCCTAAAAATTCAAATCTTTGTTCTCAGATTTTTATTTCAGACGGATTCTTTTTAATTTAACTGAAACAGTTCAGCAATTCCTGAAAACTAATTTAGGGAACAGTATATACTTTTCTCCTTCATGTTATGTGCTTATTGGTTTGGGTTTTTTGCCTTTTCCAGCAGACATCAGAAATTTGGTGAGCACGTGTTTGGGAACTGCTTTATTCCACCAGCTAGAAAGTACATAGCTATGTTATAAAACTCCAGAACCAAAAACACGAACAGCACGAGTCTTCGAGTTTGGCAGCAAACCTTACACAGAGACTGCCTGTTTGTAGGATGTGAGCTTGCACAACCATCACCCTGGCAAAACCCTGCTAATAAACCTCTTCTTACCGAGCAGAGCAGGGCAAGGGAACTGCAGGGAGAACAACCGTCAGAGCAGCAGCCATGGAAAACAGGGCAGCCCCTCCAAAGCATAGCTCCAACTACAAATTGAGCATGCTTTTCTTTCACATTACCTGCTTAGGGGGTTGATTTTCTCTAATAATGGGAATTTTGCTAGTGGCTTAAAGACTTTCTAATAGGGAACGTGCTTACAACCTACTGGGTATGCAGGGCATTTGTTTCTAAGTACAAAAGGTCTGGTTTGAGTCAACTCTGATACCATAAAATTAAAGAATTCTCATTTACTTGGCTCAGCGCCAAGGGTGAGGGTGCAAAACTCAAGGCTTATAGAATATCCAAAGGGAAATGAAAAAAAAAAAAAAAGCTGTCTTGATCCTGGAATTGTCTTTGATTCTGGGTGGTTTCAACATTTTTTTTGTGTAGTATGGGAGCATTTGTGCATAATGCATGTGTCCAGATGTGTTCATAGAACATGTATGTGTTCAATAACACATGCTGGATAGCCATGACGTTAGAAACTTCCTTAATGTTTTGCCAAGCAGGGGGAAATTTAGTATATCAAAATTGGAAAGAGCTTTGATTTCGCTGTTGTACAAAATAAGACCAATGTTATGTACAAGGAAAAAAGGAAAGAAAAATAGTACAAAATGCTGGGGGGATTGTTTGAGTAAAGTTTTCATTAAAATGATAATGTTTATATAAATTCATAACTAAGCTAGAAACCAAGCACTGACCTAAAAGCACAGAGAAATGCAATGGTAAGCAGCTAGCCATTTTGCTCTCCATGTCAGGCCTGGAATTACAAGGCTGTTACCAGTTACATGCAAAATAAGCCCTGCCATACTGAACAGCACTGCTGATCAATCAGATGCTATGTTTCTACAAAGAGGCACTTTGCATGCCAAACAGAAAATAATGGGAAAATGATATACACAGAGAATATAGTACGTATCTCAGCGGCTTCCTGTAATGACAGATCTCACCATAATTTAGGACGCAGTTTCACCAGCCACTTGCCACAGCCTCAGGGTAGGCGATTTGGTCCACGTGTTACATTGTTTTAAAGCCCATTTGCAGTGAGCAGGCTGTGCTGTCCCCTCACCAGCTTTCCAAACAGGGCTGCCTTCAGGACAGACCTAAGACTGTGTGGGGAAGGGAGAAGCTGAAATAGCTTGAAATCCACAAAATCCACCAATTCCCATGGCTACAAGACAAGAACTCTTCTCCATACTTGCCATGTATGGCCAGGCTGAGTTTTCCAAAAACTTGAGTCACCCGACACCCAGATGTTGCTCTGCATAGAGACATTAAAAAATAGGGCTATAATAATTTTACTGAAGTTTTATCTTGCACTCACCCTTGATAAGAAGGAAAATAATTGAAATGTTATTAGGAAAAACTCATTACAAGTTAGCTATGGGCTGCCAATCAGGCAGGGAGGTGTTATCCTTTCTTCTTCATGTTCTACTAAATCTACTTGAAAAAAGTCTTCCAAAAATGAGCAAAAAACCCTGCATTTTTTCACTACAGTTAAGAAAGGGCAGACAAACACATGCACACAGCCCCAAATGTAATGTTTCTTCTTGCACCTCACAACTTTCATCAGAGGCTCCTGAGTGCTTGGACTTAATTTGCCTCAATACTCTGAGTCAATGCCAGCTGGCATTTGTGTCCTGTAATTCCCAAAGAAAGTTACAGACTTTTTGCTCATTTTCCCCTGCAAAACAAACACCTCTCTGGCCTTCTTGTGCTGTTATTCATACATTCATCATAAGACTCAAAAAGAAGCCTTTTTCCTCTGCCCTCAAGGACAAGGGAGCGGAGCAGAGTTGGCAGATCTTTAAGGAAGCTTTCCCTAGTGCCCAAGGCCAATTTTACTTAATGTGTTTGCTCCATTTCCTTCAGCACAGCTTTTTTTTTTTTTTTTTTTTAATTATGGTTTTACTCCTGGATTTTTACACCCGTAACAGGACCGGGTCTGACAGTGGTACATGTGACATCAGACATCAGTTTGCAAAGAGGAACAATTCTAACACCTGATGCTGTTTGCAAGAGTTTGTTAAGCAGATCAGTAAGGACAGGAACACTTTGCCTTCTTCCATAAGGTTTCTCTGGCAACCAGAGCAAATAACATAGGTAAAATTACAGTCCCATCACACTCCATACACTGACTGTACATAATATATAATTGCAGGCCTCCCACCAGAAAGCTTACTTAGTATAATCCTATACAATCCTTCCTCTCACAGTTTTAGGTGTTTCATCATTTCCCCAGCTTGCAAAGCCCTGAAAATTTAAAGAAAACAAACCCCCTTGAGCTGGTTTTGCTGCTGCCTGGCTTTGAGAGCGCATGACAGGATAATTTAGTTTGTCTGGCAGCAATAATCCTAGATTATTCAAAACTAAGAAAAAGAGGGTGTGTACACCACGCCGACTTCCTGCAGAGAAAGGAAGATGAGCGATTTCATCTCGTGGTTTGCCAGAATCCCCATCCCACCAGGGGACAATGGCACTTCCGTGCTTCCAGCTGGGTGGGAGCAGGCCTGAGCCAGAAGTGCTCACTGTGCCTGGGCTCAGTTGCCTCAGAAGGCGTCTGCTGAGGTCCAACCACCCAGCTCCGAAAGGATAAAATAAACACTCCTCTCCCGCCTCAGGGGTGAACTTCATATCTAAGGCTCTCACCCCTGGGTACCCTGGGTTGGCAGAAATAGCCTCATAGCTGCTGAAGCAGAAGCAGGGGTCCCAGTCTCGGCCTGCCCATGGTGGCCGTGCCACACCACTGCCTCACACAGGACCTGGCTGTGGGATGAGTGGTTCCTCGGGAACCCAAAATAAGTCCCACTCCTAAACCTGCAAACAGCTGTCTGTCTGAATAAGCAGCCTAATTTTGTAGACTTTTTACACATCAAACACATCAGACTAATGAAACTGATGTTGCTTGGGGCTGCAGAAATCAGCTGCAAACCCTTGTTTCTCATGGCATGACATCAAGAGCAGAAATCCAGGTATCTACCTCTGGATATTAGTTCAGGACATCTGAAGAAGAAAGAAGTAGGCAACAGAAAAATGAAGATAAACTCAGTGAAAGTGGAATAGCATAGAAGGTAAAGGCACTCTGGAGGTGAGCATATCTCTGTGGGATGGGAGACAGTGATACAAGGAGCAACTAACAGCTTTGGCTACCACGAGACTTGTAGAAACATTTAGGGATTTTTTCCCCCATTGCCAAAGGGTGTACAATTAATTACTTAACCCTGGGAGCCAGATGAGTCCTGATGCTCTGCAACAAGCCTCCATGCACATTTCTGTGGAGGGTGCTGGTGCATGATAAGCACAGGGCTGTCTCTGCAAGACATCCCCAGGCCAGCACAGATGACACTCAGTTGGGTTAATGCATCAGCTAAAGCACAGGAGGAGCTTTGCTAAGGCGGGGCCTGCTCTGCCTGACTGTAAAACACCTTGCTGGCACTGCCCATTCCTGAGATTTTTTTTTTTCAATGAGTTAAATACAGGGCGGTCAGTGGAAAAATCACCCAAAGAAAAAAGGTTGGCCTCTGCATTGCCTTACTTGCTCTGCAGGACTGGAGGTTCAAGCATGAATAGGAGGCAGGAATAGTGACAGAATTGTTTTTATTTCCTGCCTCCTTCCCATTTGCTAAAAGCTCCTGTCCAAAAATCCTGCACATCTGTTGTCAGTGAGGGAATGCTTGATGCACACCACAGGTCTGCGTTTAGGACTAAAACTAACCCAAGTCATTGAAAAAGAGAGCTTTATTTTCTACTGTGCTTTTCACACAGTTTTTTGTTCTCATCCAAGAATTTATTTGCAAATCAGTTTCACAGATAAATCTTTTTGAGATAATTGTCTCAGATGAAATGTCCAGTATTTGGATTTTAATAAAGCAGCTCTCTTCTTCTACAGCCTCCAAAGAAGCAATCACCCTTATTGGTTTAATCCACTCCATGAATCCAATCTCCTCTTTACTTTCAGCAGAGAGCACTTCAGATGTCTTTGGGATGTTCTTCGTTTGTTTTTTCTCTTTGTTCTGTTTGTTTTCTGGTGACAGAAATTAGAGTTATAAACATTAGCAGGATTGCTCCATTGATTCTGAGGATCAATAATAGATTGCTTTTCTCTGTTCATAGCAGACAGCTCTATTCTCCCATGTCCTCAGAAATATTAATCAATTACAGTCATTTTACAGGCTTTTTATCCTAACACTATCATGAATGGCTTAGTAGACATAATGCTTTTCATATATCTCCTTTAATGCTGGCTTTTCGTTCCCCTTGAAGAGAAACAGAGATGGCTGATAGTCACCTTCTGGGGGAAGTTACAGCCATAACTCAAACCAGCAGAGGTTTAACATGGTCTGCAAGTTGTGACAGACTTAAAATAGGATATAAATCTTTATGCTACTAAGCTATAGATTTCTTTTGTAGTGTAAACAACTCCTTGCTGAGGCTAAGATTTTGTGAGTCTTTTGTGATCCAAAATGCTGAAGACTGACAGCCATGTTTGCGGCAGCTCCTAGTCTGGCGCTGCTGCTGGCGGTGCCTCCATCGCAGGGCACGCTGTCACAAAGCCAGTGGTTTCTATAGCAGCAAGCGCTATGTAAGAACTTGACTTTTCCCTCACCTAGGTAATATTCACATGATGTAAAGAAGTCAGGAAGGAAGAGGTAGAAATCTGGATCTGTGCGTGTTGCAGACGTGCTCTCAGCATGCATCACAGTGGAAGGATCTGCAAGGATCAGCTATCCCTGGATTTCAAGACTCACTTTCTAGTAGTGGTGTGTAGATATTTTTTCAAATATAGAATCACAGAACCATCCGAATTGGAAGGGACCTTTAAAGGCCATCTAGTCCAACTCCCCTGCAGGGAACAGGGACATCTACAGCTGGATCAGGTTGCTCAGAGCCCTGTCCAGCCTGACCTTGAAGGTCTCCAGGGATGAGGCATCCACCACCTCTCTGGGCAACCTGTTCCAGTGCTTCACCACCCTTATCATAAAAAAAACTTTTTCCTTATATCCAGTCATCCAGTCTAAAAATAGGCTTTTTGTGTTGTTGTTGTTGTTGTTTTAATAAGGGAAGGAAGTACCCCTTCCTCCCTGAAGGCTGGGCAGAATTTCCTAGCCACTCTATTAAAATCACCCCTCCCATGAGCCCTCCCATGGATGCCACATGCCATATCACCAAGAACATTAATCTGTACCACCCATGCTGCAACGCTACCCCAACAGCTCCGGGCCTACCTCCCACCACTCACACTACACTGCACCATGTGGCTTCCCCTGGGCTCTCTAGCCCCTTGCCTCCCCTCCCCCCTCCACCCCAGTGTCCCATACTCTGCCCTACAGGCTTCCAACCTCCCCAGCACCAGCCAGCCAACAGTCCCAGCCTGCTCAGAGATGGATTGTGCCCAGGAAGTTGCCTAATATGTGACCCTCCTTTGCCAAGCTCACTGGGGTGAGCAGTGTTATCCTGTATCTGGTGGCCCCTGGTTCATACATACATAGACTTCTGCTCTCTATGCTGTCCAAAATGACCCCAAGGGTGGCTGTTGACCCACAAATCTTCACAAGTAATGTTCGGCAAGGTACATTTCATCTGATTCATTTCAGGATCATAGATGCCAGATTTGCTACTTCAATATTTTAAAATACCAACCATGTAATGCCATATGGCTATATCCAAATTAGGAGGACACCATCACACACCTAACACTGCCCTGCTTCCTGACTAGCTTCTCCAGCCACTGTCCATGTCAAAACCAGCGAGGGCCTCACCAGATACATCTTCCAAAACAGTGACTCTCTCCCATGCTGACCCTACACTGAGCACGATCTCTGCACCACTGACCAAGTACAAGGAGGAACGAGCTGAAGGACCAACACATATGGGTGAAGTCTGTAAGGAATGATTACATTTGGTACCATAAAGCTTGGTTGTTTGCACATTAAAAAGAAAAAAGAAAAAACAAACAAAAAACCCCTGCTAGCAACAGTGCCTTGGTATCTGTTGCAGAAAGGAAGAAATGTCATTCTGGCATATCCTTTAAAGGTTGAAACCTCTGCAGCTGGGATTTTCAAAGCAGCACACCACTTGTTCCACTAGCTTTTCTCAAGCAAAATGTCCAGCTGAGTCAACAGAAGTCTAGCTTGATAAGAGCTACTTTTTAAACCAAAAAGTTATAAAACGATGCACTAGGTTTTCAAAACACGCACAGAGTTGCTCTAATTCAACAAATGGATTTTAATATGTCTTTTAATGGAAGAAGTAATATTCTGCTGAGTGCTTACATGAATCTCCCTCAGAACTGCCATGCACTATCAGCTACGATAATTCAAAAATACCCTCTGCCTACTGAGTGGCTGTGATATATTATTTACTGACAGCTTTCAAAAAATAAAATGATTCATCATTTAAATATTGAGGGTGAATGTCTTCAGTTTATCTCAATTAATCCTTTTGTTATTAAACCAATTAGCATACCAGTTTTGAAAATTCCTCAGAACATTAACTTCTACTGCACAGACATTTATTTAACTGTAAACAGAAGCTGAGGGTTGCTATGGTGTGATCTTTTGCTCAAAGTCTATTTACTTCTGTGAGCTAACAGCAATTCCAATAGTGGAGCCCATAAAACAAAATATAAAATAAAGCAGACGCTACTCACTATGGCGCTGAGAAGTCCTTACTCTAAGGAAATGAATTTCAATGCTCACTATAAACCCATTAGGTATGTAGAAAAGCAAGTCAACTCCCAATTTACCTTAAGTTAAAATGGTGTTTTTATCTCTCTTTTGTGAGAAAAGCTTTAGAAAAAAAAAGGAAAGACTTTGGAAAGTCTGCTTTGATTATTGTTGTTTTCTGGTACTCTTGAAAATTATAGGTCTGCGCATGTTAAGATATGCAGCCTAGGTGAACATCCACATTCTGCCACATTAAGGAGACCCCGGAGGAATGGGAAATGGCAAAGAGCAAAAACTAGAGATACATCACAGCCTTAGCAATGTGCTCCACTCTGAAACATGGCTCTGGGTGCCTGGTGCCAGTTGCATTGAGCTTGCGATAGCAACTCAGCTCTCCTGAGCCTCAATGTGTGATCACAGCACAGGAGCCCAAGTGATTCCAGAAAGGCCCACGAACAGAACACCCAGCAGAGATGCTTGTAATGAACTCACTAAACCGGCCTTTTGCAAGAGCATGGCACTGTTTTAACTAAAGAGCTAGAGCAAGGTATTTCCAGAACTGATACTCTCATTAATGAGCAAAATGTTCAGCTCATGTCAGCTGCTCTCCTTGTGAAAGTGTGATGAAGCTTCTGCTTTTCATTTGATGATAATGGCATAGGTGATATTTTTATAATCACTTACAAAAGGCAGTCCAAAAACATCCTTGATTCTCCAATTGACAGATTCAAGTACATAAACAAAACTCTACGAAAGAAGAATGCCTGGGGTAAGGAATATAAACCATAATGAAGAGAAGAGAAAAAATACATATTTTCCTCCAGCATAGGATTGGAAATTTAAATTATTCCTTCTAAAAACTGCCATTCACCTTCTCCCTTTACTCATGAGTAATTCCCCCTTTAAACAGAAAATCAGTAACAGAAAATAACATGCAATATAATACAA
>VXAV01004431.1:0-12848 GCA_013399715.1 Alectura lathami
GAATTCTGCTTGAAAAGTACAGCTGTGTACTGCAGATGGGGCTGAGTCCCTTTAGCCTTTCAAGTCCAGTGATTCTTATTAATGGGTATGGAGAGGAATATGTTTTTAAAGATATGTAGATGTTCAGAGGTATCTAACAAGATTTTCAAGATCATTAAATTAGGCTGGACATCTAACTTCAATTGATTTAGCTGAGGTAGGCCACTATTTCTATTTGGCCAAATATGTTTTTTTTCATAATCTCTCTCAGCATTTTTTATAATACCACCCATGAATTCCAATTTCATTTCCATATATGTGTGTTCCATTTGAACCTATTGTATTAAACTATATCCAGGTAAAATGCATTAAATCTCAGTCTTTAGATTATAATCAGAAGTGTTTTCATTTAACTTTTGTATAGGGTCAGCAGATTTGCAGTGTCGTCTGTGGGGATGTCATGTGGAATCAACACTTCTCCAGAGAACTGCTGGTGCTTTTGTGTTTCTGCTAACATACTGTGCACATTTTTTTTTTTTTTGGCACTGTTACAACAGAAAATATATGTTCAATAAAATGCTGTGCTCTTTGAATCAGGAGGATAATTTTCCATATAATGAAGCACAGTGCTTTAAATATGGTGGACAGCAAAATACTACATTTTGATGGGCTGTGGTATTAAGCAGTATCATTAATTCTTGTTATTCCTGTGACAATAAGACTCAACTCAGGAAGGCTTTCTGAATGAAATTTCTACTGGTGCTAATGGGATGACCACATAGTCAGGAGACATTCAGTCTCACTCATAATTTATCTTCAAGTGTTCTTCAACCAGATCAGCATTTTATTTAAAATAATGACTACCTGATTTATTCCTCTGTCCCAGTTTTCACGTTGCTCTCATTCTGCCAGCCTGGAGTGACAAGAATTTTTCTACTTGTCTTAACTTTCTTTGGACAATAGATTTTATTTTTTTAAATGTTATTTTTAAACGGGTATGTTTTTATAAAGATCTATCTGTGAAGAGAGCACATATACTTAATATAATTTGAAAAAGTTTCTGTCAAATCCTAGATAGACATATGTATGCTTTCAGAGTTACATATATTTAAATCTCAGCTCCTACACGTCTTTTTCAGTGTCTTTTGTCTACCTCATTGTTTTCATTTGCAAGGAGTAAGTGGAACAACATCAATTAATTAGTAGCAATACACATCAAAATGAGAGGGAATTGCTTTATACAGAATGATTGCTTTATGCAGAAATTCATTGTAAGAGCTGTGTGCTATTCTTTAACACAGCCCTCGCTTCCTACCTCTCTTCATTCTGCTGCTGTAATGTTGGTCAGGCAGTTTCAAGTGTGGGCACTTTGGGCTTATCGTCTCCATCGCAGTCACTGATTCTCACCAAGAACTGCAGTCTGTGGAACTGCTTGGAAATATTGGTGAGGTCCATAAAGGCAAGACACATGGCATGATGCTGAGGTCACTGCCAAAGGACAGAAATCTTAGAAATATCCCCAAGAGAATATGAAGAACTGATTCAGGTGTTTTTTTGGAGACAGTCTGTACTTAATCATTCAGCTCATTAGAGAATTGACAAATTTCCCAATTGCCAGAATCTAAAGAAAGACAGAAAATTTGCTCAAAGTGCTTCAGTCTTTTTCTCTGGGGCTTTTCTTTCAGCACTAGTTGCAAGATAACAAATGGATGTACATATCAAATCTACGTGGCTACACCCAGGCAGCTAACAACCTGGGATGAATAAAGAAGCAGACAGACACTTAAAAAAAAGTAGGTCTAGGTGAAGAAAAATCTATGCAGATATGATGATGCTGTAACTGCACACTCAGTGTGCTGCTAGGAAATTATCTGCTCTGGTAGGATCACCCAGGAATTGTATACATTGAGCACACACTATTAAAGCCTGTCTCTGATTCCATTAGCACATGACAGAGAGACCCAAATCAGTTCTAAAGGCATTCGCAAGCAGCTGCTGCCACAACAAAGATAATATTGGTGCAGCTTTTCAATTGTGTAAAGAATAGGCGGCATTATTTTAAAAGTTCCATCCTTCCTTTTTGCCGTATAGACAAAATGCTGACTTGAGCCATTTTTAAAGATAATTATATAACAGGGATTTCACAAAATAGCTCTGAACTACTTAAAATGGATATTAAAAAACTCAAAATCCTGATATGACAGCTGCAGTAATAATACCTATTGTTAAATTTTGCTAGACTTTCTTCTGTCACATAGGCTTAAAAATGTGTGTCTTATTTTTCAGATTTCTTCTTCCTTTCATAACTTAGGACTAACTTTTATTTATTGCATGTTCTTAACATTCAGTAGCTATATGATAAAATCACATGCCCTTGAGTACATATTTTGCATGCATAGTTTAATGTAATGATTTCCTACTGGATGAGTGAAGCAGCATTTATTTTCCTTTATCCTACCTGAACTATGATGGACCACAGGCTTTCTGAATGCAACTTTGTCAAATTAAACCTGACCTTTTCTAATGGGGATTCCACTCAGTTGGAAACTGTGGAAAATAAGCTGTACTGGTGCTTTTTCTGTAGACTTGAAGTTTCATGCCCTTCTGCAGATCTCTAAGGATATTTTCCACTGCAGTATACTGGTGAGGCTGAAGAGAACTCAGGGACAGTTCAAGTTCTCAGATAGTTACACTTGGTCTGAATGTCAGACACTGGTGTGATGCCTTTCTTCAACCGAATTTGCTTCTCTGTACATTAAGATCTACCTGTAATCTCACTAAAGTGTGTAGGATTACTCAAGTATCCATTAACATTCATGCTGTGTTAAAAATAATTAGCTTTCCTTACAATGTATATTGTTGAGAACAGCATTCACTGAAGTTCTCATATATGGTTCATTTAATTATGTATTAGTGAACAAATAGTTACTGACTCTAATTTGAAAGTCAGTCTTTATGCACAGATAACATACTTTATGTCTATAGCAAAACACTTGATTTCAAGATCCATTTGTGAACATTGATTTCATTTTTCTACTCTTATAGAAAATATTCCTTTCAAAACCAATGATCAGGCTCTGACATCATGTACATGGACAGTGCTAAGAGAAGGACTATATATACATATTGGAAGCTGTTGAAATAAGAAGGCTATACAACATCTAGTGTGCTATGTCCTTTCCCAATCAAAAACCTCTATAAAGGTGTTTAGAATACATCAGAAATACTGAGTGGAGATTGAACCTGCTGTATAGCTGAACCGTACGCTATGTACTCACTAAAATGTGCTTGACGTAAATTGATATCTGAAGATTGTTAACCAGATGCTTGAATGAGAGGCTGATTTTCTGAAAATCAAGTGTTTGGCCGAATATCAGTAAAGGAGCATAATGCTGGGGCTATTCAACACAATAACTCCCTAATCACTTTAGAGATGCATCTAAATAAGATGATGTCTTGGTCTGAAGGTCAACATCAGTTCATGATAGTTCTTGATTTAATTGTTTTAATTGATAAAGTGAATTGTCAATCAGTAACGTAGCTTTGATAGATCAATTCCTTAAATCAGGCTGAAAGTGGATTTCGCATTTTCCTACTTATGTGTTTGCATGTAGCTCAATAATTATCCATCATTAATTTTGCAGCTTGAATTTGACAATGGCTTTGTTCCGTTCCCACCGGACCCCTTGCGAGACTTGTCTCAATGCAAGCAGGAGCAAGCTCATACTCTCCTGATCCAGAAATAATAGAGCTACAGCTACTGCAGGCAGATTAAGATGAGAAAAGCAAAACAGAAAATCCAGTTAACTGATCCTTTGCAAACACCTTCAGTGAAATCATGCTTTCTGTTGAAGCGAGCGTTCTATCCATTGTCCACAATGTCACTCATGTAGAGGGTAAAGAGAACAACATTGTTGTGGGTCATTTCTGAGAATAAAAATACTTTTTTTTTTTTTTTTTTTTTTTCTGTATGACGTTATCTAGAAAGATCAAACAAGAATTAAACCTAAAAGTTTTTGTACACATAGAAACTATGGAACAAAGGAAATTTGATTGAAGGAACTGATTGGAGGAACTTTATGTTCTAGGTAAGAGCTACAAAAACCTCTATTACACCTGAGTTACAGAAAGATTAAATGACTCAAAAGATATCCTTTAGAACCAGCAATGATCTTCTAGTTTTCTGTCAAGAGTTTTAACTTCAAGACAAGATCTTCACGCTTTTTATTTATGTTCCCTTCATGGGTGTGTGATTTCCAGGTGCAATGAAGTATTTGTAGTGTATTTTAACAGTACCAGGGCAGTTGATTCAGACAGAGTTCACACTGGAACAAGAGTAAATGTAAAACTGCAAATAGCACATCAAAAAGAAAATATAAGGACACAAAATCATTTTTTCTAGCATCTTGAGACAGAGCTCAGCTCAAAGAAATTGTGATGTTTCCTTGTCAGTTCAAATCACATTTGTTACATGAAAAAAGAACAGGATATGACCTCAGTTTGAAATGAGATTTGAAGAAAATCATGTAGTAAAGATTTATCTAGCCTCCCATATTAGAATGAGGCAATGAAGGTAGTACGGAATTTTCCTTTTGTGTCACCTTCTTCTTATTGCTCATGTTTGTGTTATCGTCACTTTGTTGTGCATATTCATGATACATTGGTAAATTAGAATCATAAAATCATAGAATGGCTTGGGTTGGAAGGGACCTCAGAGATCATCTAGTTCCAACCCCCCCTGCCGTGGACAGGGCTGCCAACCACTAGCTCACTAGATCAAACTGCCCAGGAACCCATCCAGCCTGGCCTTGAACACAGCCAGGGGTGGGGCAGCCACAACTTCTCTGGGCAGCCTGTTCCAGAGCAATTAGAAAATACTGTAAAAATTTAGTATGTTGTGAGACCATTATATGACTTACTTCTGTGGAGAACTGTTTTAAAAAAAGGCGGCACAAATTTTAAAGTACAGAAAAGATTGAATTTAAACTGATTGAACAAGTTTGCACTTTTCAATGGAAGTGTATATTTTGTCCAAGAGGAAGAAAATGCTGTTCCTGAACATAAAACTCCTTTAGTTTCCCCAGAAATTGTAAAATCACTATATGTTTCTGTGGTATGTTCTAAGAAACTTTCGAGATTCTTCATTCTAACGGATGATTTACTTCAATTTATTATGATTCAGAGTAATGTTCAGTAATTACTTTCATAGAAACCAATTCAGAAATGCCATTTTTGTAGAAGAGACAGTGACATTTCTATCCTTGTAAAATTACGGAATGGAGATAAACACTCAGTTTCCAGGGAAATATTATCTTTATTATTTTATAATATACTGTAATTAAAAAACTAAAATACTTGCAATTACATACTCCTCAATGAATGAATGAACTGTGAAACAAAGTCTGTTTTTTCACTGAAGAAACCTTATCGACAACTCTGGGCTGTAATTCTGCAAACTTTTCTCTGCTTGAGTAATCCTATGAAGCTCAATGGGGCTACACAAATGCCTAAAGATAATCACATAATTGAAAACATAGTTTTAAGTATAATTGAGCATTTAGTGCATAAAGAATACACATTACCAGATAAAATTAGAAAGTTAAAACCTTTGTTTCCGATCTGCAATGGATTTTTCAGGAAGGTACACTTAGGAAATTTCTATTGTTATAATTCTTCTTTTCACAGGATGTGCACATCATTGTCCCCAGGACAGAAAATATACCCAAATCCAACAAGTTATATAAGGATGTAGAGCTGCTTTTTCGGAGTCATGCTTTAATCAACTTAAAGATAAGATTCTTTAAGATTTGGAAAATGAAGTCCATTCTACTCAATAGAATACGGCATTGCCAAGGGAAATAATTGATTATACTTTCTGATAATGCCCTTTTCATCTATTTTGGGTGGTACTATTATCACAACTCTAATGATTTGGGGCTATAAATTATGGAAGATTTATGTACAGGTACAGAATTTTTTTTAAAAAGTCATCTCATATAATCTGAAAAACAGAAAGCTTTAGTAGATGTTGTATTTTAAACCTGAAGAAGAGTGAATATGTCTGCGAAGCTGCTTGAAAAAGTTGGAAGACCAACCTTTTCACTAGTCCTGTTTTAACTTGGATCTGTGGAGATCTGGATTCAGGAATCACAGGAGACCTGTGATTCAGTAATCTGTCAGGTTCATCTCCTATCTATTCAGACCTTGATTTCTGTGTTTCCATCCATTATAGCATGGATGCTAACTACATGGCAGTTTTTCTGAGTATTAGAAAGAGAAATCAAAGACACTGACAATTGATTTCGCATTATAAGTGATCGCTCTGGGTAAACAGCTTTCTGTTAGGGCTGCCTGAGCTAGCTACCAAACACAGAAATGAAATCCCATTGCCTCCCAATAGGATTCCTTTGGTTTTAACGCCCTTGCTTTTAATCTGTTTCTGAAATACTTTTCCTTAGTTCTGGGGTAATCCCCTTTCTTGTATTTGAAAAAATATATACCACTAAATACTAATAAACAATTGTGACTAATTTTTGAAGGGAAACAGTTTTAAGATTTGTTGGCCTTAGACTTTATTGTCTTCCATGAAATTTCTTCCATGAAATTTTAATAAATCAATGACTAAAAGAAACTAGTAGAATGAAGTTATAACTTGCGAATCTCTGTCTTTCAGTTCCATATTTGAATAATTATTAATGATTGACATTCAATTCATTCATGCAGGAAATGTCTAATTTACAGCAAGGGAGAACAACGTGTACATACCAGTGACCTAATGGATGCAGGTAAATGCTATTTGGTTGACTATGTTGTCCCCAGAAATTAATGCTTAAAAAAAATATTCCTTTCAACATACTAAATAAAAAGAGAAATGGAGTTTGGCAAAACTAATGTATTGCCTGATAAATTAGCAAGTAAGGTCTACCCAGGCTCTCTCAGCATCACAGTAAATTCCATAGATAACTTCTTTCTTATTTAACTATATTTCAGGAGAATAGGAATTTATTAAAATACAGAATAATCATTAAAATGGAAATATTTCATAGAGGAAAAAGACTGAACAGTCTGTTCTGTATGTTGTTCTGTTGTCCATGTGCGCTAATCCTTTACACTAACATAATTCTATTGGTTAAACCTGTGGTACAGAAGTCATTCCAAATACATGCCAAATATATATTACAGAAAAAAATAATTAAGTGGCAGAAGAGTATTCAAAGTCAGGTCCATTCTTATGAATCAGTAGCTCTTCTAACTACTCTCATTTGAATTTTAAATATTGATGCTTAAAGTTGTAGACAACAGGTTAAGGACATTGATCCTTTTCAGTTTTGTTGGCATTTCTTCACAGGTGAAAAATAATTGGTATGAACATTATTTTTCTGCTGTAACATCAATGCCCACCAAGACATTGAATGGCTTACAAATTAATGACTCTAGATCATAAACTGCACTACGCTTGAAGAAGTATTAAGTTATTTAATAAAACCAGCCCCTTTAATATCAGAAAGTGTACAGTCAAGTAAATGACGACTGAAATGTATGCTTGCTTTTTTCTTTAAACTGAGATTTCAGTTTTAATTTTTTAAAACTTATTATATGGAAGATTAAAGCACATTTTTCAGTGTATCATTTAAATCAGTCATGACTAAGCTGATACCAGTGGGCAGGGTGTTTGAATATTTCATCACAAAGTGATGGAACGTCTTATCTTAGCTGGTTAAAGTGCTTTTATTCACTGGTCCATTCTGCTCTTTTCTTTGACATGACCTGAATAAAGAATGACCAAAAAGTTCAGCAAGGACAGAATCCATAAATTGTATCAATAGGGAAAAATGTATTTCAAATCCTGATTATATTATTCCCTTAATTCAATCACTGCTATGAAAAGTTATTCAAAGTCACACAATAATGTTTGGCTTGTGCAAATATAATTTACTAAAAAGAAGGAAATATTTCAACTGGTAAAGAGAAACTAAAGATAATTAAAATGGATTTTTTTGTTGTTGTTGTTTTGATACATCCTGGATCTGGTTATTTGACTCAAAATAAATTTGTTTTGTACTCCAGTTTACATTTCTCTCTGTGACAAGAGAAGCTCACCTAACCGCTTATCAAAGTAGGGAAGAAACTAAGAATTGAAAGAGAACTTTGTGTTACCATATTTAAGTATTTAGTAATGGGTCCTGAGAAAATACACTACAAAATATTATGTTGCTAATACTTCTAGAATGACTTTCTTTTCTTCATGATCCTCTTGAGATCAGAACCTTTGGGAAAACTTAGAAAGATTCAGAACTGTAAGCTTTTTTAGATAAGTACTACAAATGAGGTATAAACGTTTTATCTAGAGGGCATTGGAATCTGTAAAACAGTGTTACTTCCTGAATTATTACTATGCTGAAGTGTTTAGATAGTGTTCCTTTGGATAGTCTTGACAAGCTGTAATTATCAGTCTCCACCTGACTTGCTTTTCACACTGCATGCTATTATTTCCAAGGGACCCCGTTTCCCACACCTTGATATTCTTGCTATGAGGCTCCAAAGTCCAAGTCAGCTTAATGTGACAATGGCTTTTCACAGATCGATGAAAACTGTGCAGGACTGAGATTTTTCTTTCAACTTTCAGATCTGCAAGACAGAAAAAATCATTGCAAACTGTTCTGTCGTTTGCCAACAGTGAGTATCTTTTCTCTTTGGGTGTAGAAATAGAACAGGGAAACCAGGAGAGGATCCCCAAGCTGCGGCCAGGAGTGCCTCTACTCTCTGCAGCTGGTGCAGTTAAATCTGAATTTTTTTTTGTCCCATAAACCTCAACAGTAGCTGCTACTTGTAAGTTCTGAATCTCAACACAATTGTTCAGCTGGGGCTTTGTGACCTCTTTTTTAGATTTCAGTAGAGATGGCATCCAGAAGAACTTCCTTGTCCTTCATAGATGTCATTCTGCCTACTCAGGTTTAAGAGGTATGCAATGGGGAGATGCAGCTTAACACTTCGCTCTCAGCAACCATACAGAAACAGAGCAGATGCTGAAATCTTTAACTGCCTTATGTTGTCACAATCTGTAATCAGCAGATTTTGCTCTCTTGACTGGTGATGATGTATTCATATATTGCCTAGAGGCCACAAAGCAGGAAGAAGACGTGAATATGTTTCTTGTCAGCCTGCAATTTGTCTGTATTGGCACTTCACCATAGATCTTTCATCAAATGTATTCATTTTGGGGAAATTATTTTGTGTTCCCTCACATAATAATATGCCACAATTTCATGTTCATCCTTCTACTTGTATTATTATGAATAGCACAGTATATTAATTCTGGTGAAGATTATCCAACGTAAGATAGCATTTGGTATATATTTGTAAGACAAAAGTAATTCACTAAACAGTGGAATTAAGGAGACTTGGCTCTTATATCTCTTTATATGTTGAGGGAGCACCTCTGTGGAGTCTCTGTGCCCAAGGGAGTATGGGTTCATTCTACAACACTGCCAACAAATAGGCTTGAGGGGCTGTACTTGTTAGATCATCATAAATGGCCATGATTAGGAGTTCACACTACAGTCTTTTAATAAGTAGGGAAATTAATGCATACTCTACACTGCTGCGTTTTTTCACAGAAGTTAAGTGGAACTGAATACTCTGACACTTCCCCTCCTTGGTCATGTTTACTTCACTTAAAGTTAAGTTAAAGGGGAAAGAAATTGACTGATATACATGCAGTGAACTGTACTGCATAGGTATTATCAAGCATTTTTGGAAATTGTGATGGAAAGGGTTATGAGATAAACCAGATACATAAAGTGACATATTGCAGTGATGTAGATCAAGGATGATTTAAATAATTCAGAAAATAGTTAAAATGAATCTTTTTCTGCAAACAGAACACTTCAGAATTCACCTGACTCCTCAAGAGGGCTTTAAAGTGATAATTAAGTGTTTGAGAGGAGCTATAATACTTTTGGGATTATCTTGCACACAGAGAGGGGCCTATTGACTCTATCTCAGTCAAATAGACGTAATTTTGAAGATCAACAAAGTTTCCTGAGAAAGGTCGTGGCAGCCAAAGTTTCTCAATATAACATTAAAAGATATATTTGAGATAATTTGTAGGATTATTTAATTCCAGTGGAAAGGAGACTGATACAGAGGAGTACGTGGCATCTGCTGCCACAGATGAAGTTTGCTCTTGCAAGGTAATGAATATAACTGTCCACAGTTGCTGAAGTTTCCACCTGGACTATGTTTACATGGCATAGACATGCACAGGAATGCTACAGTTTTAGGCTTGAATATACTGTCAAGGGTCCTGGAAGCAATGTAGCTGTGCTCTATCAGGGTTAATGAGCGCTTCACTGCAGGCAATGTTTATTAGTGAGGGAACTAACAGACACAGCAATATTGTGTTTGGTGTCTCTGCTAGCTGAGTATTTTCTGCAACGCCCTGCACTGAGTTCTAAAGATCTGCATCTTGGAAGATGCATGCAGTGTCCTCAGCAGGGAATGGCTGCCATTGCACATGGTTATATATACTAGCTGTAAGAGGTCTCAAGTGACTATTTGTTGGCAATATATAAGCATAAGGAAATCAGTTTATGTGTAGTATTTACAACTAATACTACAGATTAATACAGAGAAAAGCATTCTAACTTCAATAGTTTTGTGGGAAATTCAATATACTATGTATTCTGTAAGCGCTCTGTCCCATTTTAAGTACAACAGTATGAAATGCTCCAGAATCCCACTCTGCTGATAATTTTGTTTAGAACTAAAAAAGTGTTTACACACATCCTTGATTTCTGGATATTTTCACTGATCAGTTTGAATGTGTGTTTGCATGTATGTACAGTTGTACAGAAAAAAAAGTAATGTCAAAAATTTACACAAGATGCAAATATGGCTGGATGTCTGATGCTCATGGTAATGTAAAGTACGTGAAGGGAAAGGAGATGTTGGTAAATGAAATTGAACCTGACTTTTTGATTGAAAAATGCTGCATTTCCCTTATTTCCCTGCTGTTCCTTTCTCAGGCAGCAGCTCAGATTTGACAGCCACAATTATGAAATTGGCATACCAAAGGCAATCTTTTTGTTTCAAAGAAGTAAACCCCAGTTAGTGTTAGAGCTACATTACTCCATTTCTGTCCACAAAGAAAAGCTGCATTTCCCCAGGGAAACTCACTGGAAAAGAAACAATGAAAAAGTTTGAATTATTTTCCATTTCATAGTAATTTCACATGGCTTTTGTATGTTTAAAACAGCTTCTAAAAAGTGCATGCAGACTCTTTTTGGCTATATTGGTTTGTAGCACAGGAAGAAGGCTTTAACATAGCCAAAGAGAATTTGTACATTGCATGTGGATTTGAAGTGAATGGACAAAGAGAGTTTCCAGAACATGAAGTTCCACCAAAGAAAGTGCAATGTAAAAAATATGTAGATAAGAATTTATGTGAGCTACACTTTTGCTGTAGAATGGATCTGACAAGATCTATGGTTAGTAGTAATGGAAATAAAAATGCTTAGTCATCTTCCTAGGCCTAATTAAAGGATGAATACTGGAGAGAGAAGAAAAAGTAGTCTGGAATGCAATTACATGTGAACTTTAATGTAATGTCAGACTACAGACTTTGTATGTTTGTATGCAGTTGGTGGGATTAAAGCTGAAAGAGAAATATGCCTGTATTCTTTATCCCTGATTCATCCTTGTTAATNTCCCTGATTCATCCTTGTTAATCTTTTTGTTTTTCTCAGCAGTTTTCTGATAAAATGGTTCTTCAGAATGGGCTTGGATTTAACCCTCTATATCTGCCTCTTACCTTCTGCATTCTGGAAGATTTGAAAACGACAGCTAGGTATGAATTTCTCTTTGATGTGTTTGAAGTCTCACTCCTCTCTGTTCATATTGCCAGTCCTTTTGCAGCAATTTTTCCTGGTAATTTTCATTGGTGTGAATATGAATTCTTATAAGGAAATTTTAGCATTTATCAGCAAAAGCTAGCAGGGTGAAATGGTAAAGAATTCTGAGTCTTCCTTCCACAAACAGAAGGGACTTTAGGATTATTGATTGGTATATCCCTAGGAAATATAAAACAGATTCTGTTAGTCTCAGGCTATGTCAGGTAGCCTTCTTTTGTTTTAAAGAGCAAAACTGATAGTCATAGCCCTGGCAGTCAAGTAACCAAACTATGTGATGTTTTCCAGTGCCATGGAGTATTTTAATAAGTCTGGCTGTGTACTGTTGTTGGGTGATGAAGTAATAGTTTATTGTAGTTGTAATCATTGTTTTTCCTTGACCTATTACATGATATCTTGTTGTTGCATGTCATGTAAATATGCATTATGCATAATATCCCTTAATATCATGTAACTTTATTAGACCTTTGTCATCAGAAACCCAAGAAGCACCACTAACGTAAGCAGAATTTGGTTGAACGGGGGTGGTCATGTCTTGCCAAAAGGAGAGGGTAGCGTCGTGGTTTTCTCATACCTCCAAAAGTGCTCGGTCTCACAGGTGAATTTAGGAGACCAGTAGTCAATTTCCTTTCCTTTCCATTCCTTTCCTTTCCTTTCCTTTCCTTTCCTTTCCTTTCCTTTCCTTTCCTTTCCTTTCCTTTCCTTTCCTTTCCTTTCCTTTCCTTTCCTTTCCTTTCCTTTCCTTTCCTTTCCTTTCCTTTCCTTTCCTTTCCTTTCCTTTCCTTTCCNGTGGTGGAGGAAAATCAGAAAAATGCAAAATAAAAAATTAAGTGGGAACTTGGAATGAGAAATCAGAAAACTTGTGGTAATGAAAAAAGAAAAAAATAGGCCAGAGAAATTTAACAAGCTATCAGAACATTAGGGTTTAGGTCAGTGTAGTCTCTAAACATCCATCTGAAA
>VXAV01004431.1:36053-51386 GCA_013399715.1 Alectura lathami
AACCTTCCCTTAACCTTCCCTTCCCTTAACCTTCCCTTAACTTTCCCTTCCACATTCTTAAAGGACCAGTGTCATAGCTTCTTAATGGTGCAAAGTAATTATTCCTGAGATTTACCCATCATAAATAGACCATTAGGTAGGTAATCTCTACTACCATCAGGCAGTAGGTTTACTTATCTTGCACGTAGCTGACTGAGAAAAATGACCATAGAACTATGATCACTTAGCTTATTTATTTTGAAGCACTTATAGTATGTTTTATTTTCAGGTATCAAGGACAGGATCAACATATTAGGTATATTTTTGTGCCTTTTATGAATCGTCCTTTTTTATGGTAAGATAATCTTGCTGCTTTAGACAAGACGTGAAATGAAATCACAGTATCTAATTTGTCTGGGATGGAAATTAAACAGAAGGATCCAGCTGAACACATATACGTCTATGCAATTATGGTTTTGTAATGACATGCATCCACTTAGGGTTTAAGTTTTCATGGTACATCATATAAGAACAATTTTTCTGTATGACTAATGACAGTCAGAGAGCTCAGTGAAAGCAAAAAGCGAACACAATATTGAGAAGAATCAAACAAATAACTAAAACGAAGATGAAGTGAATGAATGTGTGGGAAAAAAGACTAGGGCAAAAAGAGAAAAATTAAAAACAAGGGAAGCAACTGACAATGAAAGGAAAATAATTTCAAGACAACGGCTACTGCTACTGAGTTTCAAACTGAACAGACAAAAATAATGTAGCAGAAAATGGATGGAAGGGGAAGGAGCATGACAAGTAAAAAAAGGAGAATTTTTTTCTCTTTTATTCTCAGCTGTCTGGCATTCCCTAGAATATGTTATTATCCTCTGTATTGACTTGAATGATTTGGCCTATTTGGTTATCATTTCCTTTTCCCTGTGTAATGACTCCAAGGTGAGCAGAACCTGCTGAAATGGAGGTGAAGAGCAACTGGGAGACAACTGCCACAGTTCCTTCTCACACTCCACCCAGACAGTGTCAAAAGGGAGGCTAAAACACCTCTGAAACTACCAGTCAGTTGGCATTGGCATGTAGTTGTTTATCAGAGCTCTATACCCTATCTGGTATAAATGGCCTTCAACTGACCTGAGCTGTAGGATCAGTCTCATCCTGCTTCTCCTTCAGTTCAGCAACAACCATGGTATGTGTGGTCCCCATGGTTTCGAAGGGTCAGGAAGACCAAGGCCCAGCTGGAACTGGACCTGGCGAGGGGCGCAAAGAAAGATAAGAAAAGCTTCTACAGGTATATCAGCTGGAAAAGGAAAGTTCAGGAAGGCCACTCTCTGATGTTTGAGAAGTCATGGCAGTCAGGTGAGGTCCCTGGTGACTGGAAGAAAGGCAATGTTTTACCCATTTTTAAGAAGGGTAGGAAGGATGAGCCAGTGAACTACTGACCTGTCAGCCTCACCTCTGTGCAGGGGAAAGATCATGGAATAGATCCTCCTGGAAACTATGCTAAGGCACATGGAAGACAGGGAGGTGATGCGACACAATCAGCATGGCTTCACCAAGGGCAAGTCCTGCCTAACCAACCTACTGGCCTTCTATGATAGCGTAACTGCGGCGGTGGACAAGGGAAGAGCCACTGACATCATCTATCTGGACTTCAGGTAGGCCTTTGACACGGTACACAATCACATCCGTCTCTCTAAATTGGAAAGATATGGATTTGATGGGTGGACTCTTCAATGGATGAGGAACTGTTTGCTAGATCACATCCAGAGTGCGGTGGCCAGTGGCTCTATGTCTGGATGGAGATCAGTGACGAGTGGTGTCCCCCAGGGGTCTGTACTGGGACTGATACTCTTCAGCATCATCAGTGACATTGACAGTGGGATCGAGTGCACCTTCAGCAAGTTTGCGGATGACACCAAGCTGTGTGGTGCGGTCAATACGCCTGTGGGACGGGATGCCATCCAGAGAGACCTAGACAGGCTGGAGCAGTGGGCCCAGGCTAATCTCGTGAGCTTCAACAAAGTGAAATGCAAGGTCTTGCACCTGGATCATGGCAACCCCTGCTCTCAGAACAAGCTGGGGGTTGCAAGGACAGGGCAGAGCCCTGCCAAAAGGGACTTGGGTGTACTGGTGGATGACAAGCTGGACATGAGCCAGCAGTGTGCCCTCACAGCCCAGAAGGCCAACCATATCCTGGGCTGCATCAAGAGAAGCATGACCAAGAGAGGGCAAGAGAGGTGATCCTGCCCTCTGCTCTGCGCTGGTGAGACCCCACCTGGAGTGCTGCGTCCACATATGGAGTCCTCAGTACAGGAGGGACATGGACCTGTTGGAGAGCATCCAGAGGAGGGCCACAAAAATGATCCAAGGGATGGAACACCTCCCCTGTGAGGACAGGCTGAGAGAGTTGGGGCTGTTCAGTCTCAAGATGAGAATGCTCTGGGGAGACCTGATAGCAGTCTTTCGATATATGAAGGGGGGCTACAAGAAAGAGGGAGACAGACCTCTTTAGCAGGTTCTGTTCTGATAGGACATGGGGAAATGGTTTCAAATTGAGAGAGGGAAGATTTAGACTAGGTATAAGGAACAAGTTTTTTTACAGTAAGAATGGTGAAGCACCCAGAGAGGTGGTGGAGACCTTCAAGGCCAGACTGTACAGGCCTCTGAGTGACCTGATCCAGCTGTAGATGTCCCTGTTCACTGCAGGGGAGTTGGACTAGATGGCCTTTAAAGGTCCCTTCCAACTTGAATGATTCTATGTTTCTATGTCTGTGGGCTGTTGTCCTCAGTATCATGCTGCTTAGATGATGCCAGTTCTGGGTATTATGATGATGCAGCATGAAGCAGGGGGTGTTTTGAAGCACAGTACACAGATGGGATGCTGCAGAGAACTGGCATATAGGCTGGCAGGGCTGCCAGGCAATGAGAGAGTACACTTCCTGTGAAAGAAAAGCCATGTAAGCAATGTTTAATTTAAGTGTTGCTGAACTTAGCAAATGGCTGTTTTACATATCACTTACAGTGTTCTTCCAGATCTTTAAGTCACTGATAGTTTCTGTAGTCTCTTGACCTGTTGTAATAATGGCCACTCTACCTAAGTGGCTGCCTAGCACCACAGGGAGAAAAGCCAAGGGGCAGAAGTCTCAAGCTAGCTGCTCAGTACAGGACTCTAAGTAGTGAGCATGTTTCAGCTGCAGCAACAAATTTACAAAACATTAAATTTGTTTCTAATTGTCTTATTACAGTGTGGATGTGAAATGTGTCAAAAAATGAAAATATTACTACAGACTTACATATCATACTCTGTAAGTGGTTTGTTGTAACTAAAGGTTAGGGTTAAATCATCCATTTCTAAGGAGACAACTGCAGAGAAGTATAACATTTATTGCCTAATTCTGTTTTGCTGATCCTACACTAAATTGTAATGAAGGGATTAGATGACAAGTATCACTGGCATTATTTCTGATACTAAAAGATTGTATTATTTCTGATGCTAAAACCACAGTGGCCTGATCAAAAGTCTGGGCTACAAACATTACAAGAAGAAGGTTATCTATAGTGTAGGTTGGAACGAACCTGCTTTTTTATACCCTGACAACCTAAATACAGATGCCTCTTGGTCCTCATACACATCAGCTCTTTGATTCAGCTGCTAGTTTATTAAGCAGTGTGCTACACAAATCTGTCATTGTCCTTGACCTAAAAATGGTTGAGAGTGGATGATCCAAAGTCATGTAAAATTGGTGTGTTTTCTCCTCAGGGAATGTTACCAGGCTTTGGGTGAAGCTCAAAAAATAAATAAACTAGGGATTCAATTTTCTTATATGAGCTGGTAAAAGACTTATTTGAATTGAAATTGTTGCACTAGGAAGCAGAAAACATTTCAGCCTCTACCATGAGAAAATGAATTCTTGTTTCCTCAGTTTACCCAGTTGTGTCTGACAAGTGCCTCACAGAGGAGTTGAAAGGCCAGTGCCATGCAGTGTGTGGGATCAAGAGATCCCAGCTGCAGTACATCCCTAAAGTACTATTATTGCATTTTTCCTCACAGATTTATGACTATTATTTAAAGAGTTTTATTCCTTCTGTTTGGTAGAAATAAAAAAATCATTTATAACTGTTAACTGCTTTACATGATGTCTTGCTAGCTTGCCATTTTGTTTAAAAAATATTTTTGTTATTTTTTTTTCCTACACTCATCATTTATTTAATATGATCCATTCTAAACTCTGCACTTGAGTTTCCTGGATGATTAATTTAATAATATTAAAAATGTGATGAAATGCAGACTTTATAAATTTGAGGCATAATTATGTTTCTTATGTTAGTCAGTGAAACGAACGATGAATAAAACCACAGTGGCCTGATCAAAACCGTGAAATAATTTAAAATGAGTCCTTCAAAATCAAGTTGGAAGAATTATATTGAAAATAATTGTTATCTTGATTTATAAGCTTTCTGATATGTCCTATCTCTTACAGGGCTTTTCTCTTGTAGAATGTTAAGTACATATTTGTCGTTAATTTGCTGATACTCTGTATGGGTTATTACTTTTTCTCAAGTTCAAGTTGTGCAGTTCATTCTTTTCAATCCTAAAAGGATAAATGCTGGGATTTTCCAAAGGAGCTTAGAGAATTTAGGGCTAAATTTTAAAAGGTGTCTGAAGATTCAGATAGATGCCAAAGGGGATTTTCAGAAGCATGCAGTTTCGTATTAGAAGAAATAGAGTTTACTATTGAAATTCCTGAAAATCATACTGGGTTTGTATCAGTAGCCTTTAAGTTCCTACAGGTATTAAAACTGTCTTCTTTGGATATGTCTATTTCAGTAAGTAGTGCAACACAGTAGGAGCAGATTTGTCGAGCAAAATGACACTGAGGAGCTGATATTCACATTATACAGTTTTGGCTGTTTCTCTTCAGATGAGCTCTGGTCCTGTCCCATAGACTCATTCAAATTAGCAGCTAAAGCACTTTAAATGTATCACAGGATCCTGAAAGTATTGTTTGGAAGGGATGCTTGGAAGTCCTCTAGTCCAGTCTCAGCTCAGTAGAGGACTGTTGTCAGCAGGTTCAGTTAAAGTTTTTTAGCTAAGCCTGCAAAACTGCAAGGAATAGAGGCTCCACGACTTCTCTAGCTAGAGAGTACTGCACTAGCCTCCCCACAAAAAGTGCTGTACAAATCCGGTGTGAACCTCCCAAGGTGAAGCTTCTGGCTGTTGCATCTCCTGTTATTGTTCACCTCTACTGAGAAAACTTTGACTCTATGTCTTGTTTCTTGCCTAAGCTGTGGTATTAGGCACACAGCTATGGAAGAACACAAAGCAGCAATGCACTTTTTCATCTCTCATGAAGACTTTCTCCATATGCACGGCTTTCTAACTTACTTCAGGATGTAGAACCCCTAGTTTAAACCTGTCTTCATCTGGTCACTATGTCTTTCTCCTACAGCACTCTGACCAAAAAAAAAAAACAAAAACCAAAAAAAAAAAAACTTCTGCCTCATACTACTATGAGGTATAAGTTACCCCTTTGTTGTGTTACAAGGGTCAGTACCTACCACAGCACTATGAGCCCTGTCACAGTCGAATGGGCTCAGACAACCAACCTTAGGGAATTTGGCTGCACCCAGTGAGAACTCTCATGATTACGGATTCATTCATAGTACAGCACCTTCGTCTAGTTGTGTTCAAATGGACTCTCACAACCAACCTTAGAAAATTGGATGCGCTCAATGAGAACTCTCACAACTAGCTTATAGATAGTGCTCTTTATCGGAGCAACAGAAAACAGATACTTTTGAATTACTGTCAATAAAACACTTGTCTGCAAAACATGGGCAAATACCAATAACGTTAGTAATATAAACACAATATAAACACAAAACGTGTTAAAACTTAGAATAACTCTATAGAGATTTCTAAGTTTCCTGGAAAAGCACATAGTATGACCGAGTGTGAGAATCTCACCCAATAAGCACCCCAATGGCGANGTTCCCCTGACTTGTCTGTGATTGTATCTTCCCCCCAAGAATTCCTTCTTTCTTGAGCCATTTTGTATGATTTTCAGGTGGAACTTGTGTGACTCTAGCGATACGTGTCTTTGTTGCGATTGGTGCAACAGAAATTTGAAAAGCTGCAGACTAAGGGGGGCTGCTTAATCCCATAGTACCAGAAAGTTCCCTTCTTTGCAATCTTATCGCAGAGACTGGCCGCGAAGTTTCTCTCTTCCCTCCATCCCCCATGTAGTATCTCTGGTGCTAGTCACACCAAGCTCCCCTGGTAAAACTGAAATCCAGGTGTGAACTAGGCGTTGCTTAGGGAATTATAATGGCCTTGCATATTCGATGAGCTCCGCCCTGAAGGTTTTAAGCCTTTGTTTTTAAGAGGGGAATGTCCCAGTCATTTGTTTCCGACAATTACTCCACATAATTCACCCTGGAACTGCAGTCACCCAGGCTTCTCAATATTTAGAAGGAACTGGGGAGATGTCCTGAGAATTGGAGCTCAAGGTGCTCTTATGGGGTAAGATGATTTTCTCATAGTCATAGCATTTAGTAGGACAGTGCTATCAGTCCAAGGCCTTGGGGGTAGTGGCCAGGCCGAAAAAGGAGGGTGGGAGCAGGGGGTAGCACACTGTCACACCCTTCTACGGATTAGTTGCCTGTTTTGCAAATTCCTGTATGAATTTTGCCCACATATTTGTCTGATTGCTTATTGTCTAAAAGAAATTTACCAGAGTAGGAAAAAGTGCCTTCTCTTTGTAGAGGCTTTGCTTTTTTTGTCTCCCTATCAAGCTTTACTTTTGTTTTTATATGGTTTTGTCCTTAATTAGGCTCTTAATTACTTTCTCTGAAACCACAGCAAGTCTCATTGCTTTGTAATTCCCCTGATCTCCTGTGACTTCTTATTTTAAATATAGATGGTGTTTTATGTGAACAGATTGTTATCCTCAAAAATAATTGCTGTTGTAAAGCCTGTATTTTGCATCCTCGTCTGTATCAACACTGCTTCAAACTTTATTTCATTCAAAGTTTTCACGCCAATCCAGGCTCTGTACTCTGGAGAATCTCAAACATATTGACTGCTTTTCTGTTCTTATGCTGTAGTCTTCATAGTCCTTCTGCGCTTACTGGAAAAAATTTAAGATACCTTCCTTCCGTTAGCGCTACTTCATCTATGGTCAGCACTGGTGTGAAGGGAGCAATAAACTAGGAGAGAAATTTCACAAATAAATACAGAGAAAGGAAAATACCCACACTGTCATCAGATGGTATGTGCGTCAACATCATCCCTTGTGGGGCAGGCAGACCTTAGGATGTGTCTTCACAAGCTGGAAGAATCAGACTTTCAGACACTGCATCATTCCTTATAAATCCCTTTTAGATAGGTGTGGGCTAAGTATAGATAATAGAATGACTTCCCATAGGAATATGCAACTGGAGCCTTCTGCTTCTCCTTTCATTGTGTTCCAGCATACCTGTTGATTTGTACTGGACAAGAGCCGTCAAACTACAGTGACTATTGATCAGAACATGTGCACAACAGCCTGGCTCCACTGTCCTCTCTCCCTTATGCACTTGCAAGTGCTTATGGTGGTGCTGCAATTTGTCCTGCCAAGCAAGAGTACAGTGCAGAGGCCTTGGAAGACACAGACTGTAGCACTGAGTTAGTACAATGAGGTAACAAGATACAGAAACATGGGATAAGGGACTGAGAATGGAGGAGTATGAGTTTTTTTTTTCTTTTGTGATGTAAAGATGTAAAGTGGAAGACATAAATGATTATACATCTATATGACAGGGTCTATAGTGAGAGGATGGTGAGCTGGGGGGCAATCAGCTGAACATGGAAACTACTCTCAGGATGAAAGGCTGACAACTGCCTAAAATAGCTCCACATAAAAGGCACATCTAAAACCATTGTGTATGTGTTCTTAGGTCACTTTTTAGGTGTTTTTAGAACCAAAGAATCATACTTTCTATGAAAAATAATTTTCAGGATATCAAACGAAGTGTTTAACGCACATGGTTTCTGCATGGACTATCAAAATATGAGTTTTGGAGATTCAGATCCAAAGTAGTGATACTGCCTCACGTCCTGATTGTTGGAAACTGATCTGCTATTACTGGTACTATGAACAAATAAAAGATCATGTGAGTGTGAAGCCAGGTTCTCCACCTGTGTAAATTATCCATTTATTTCAATGTTATTTTGGCAGCTGATAACTATTGATGGTCCAGAGATATCTCTTTATGTGTCAGTTCGAACAATTTAACAATGTCGTCTGTCAGAATGAAGATAGGATTATAGTTCTCTAGTTTTTATAGTCTTTGATTTTTGCTCTGCACTTCTTGAATGATCACTTATTTAATGTGGAAACTTGTTACAAATGGTTTTGTTTAAGAACAAATAATGCAAATGAGATCAAAGAGTTATAAATCATTGCACTCTGCTCAATGTTGGTGAGGCCACACCTAGAGTACTGTGTCCTTTCTGGGCCCCCAGTACAAGAAAACAGGGACATACTGGAAAGAGTCCAATGTAAGGCCACAAAAATGAAGGAAAGTCAAAAAGTCAGGGGACTGGAGCACCTCTCGTATAATGAGAGGCTGAGAGAGCTGGGACTGTTCAGCCTGTAGAAGAGGAGTCTCAGGGTGGATATAATCAATATCTATGAATACCTGAAGGGAGGATGCAAAGAGTACGGGGCCAGGCTCTTTTCAGTAGTGCCCAGCACCAGGACAAGAGACTATGGGCACAGACTGGAACACAGAAGGTTCCCCTAAGCATCAGGAAACAGTTCTGTGCTTTGTGGCTGATGGAGCCACTGGCACAGTCAGCCCAGAGAGGTTGTGGAGTCTCGTCCTTGGAGGTCTTCAGAAGCCATCTGGACATGGGCCTGGGCACCCTGCTGTGAGTATCCCTGCTTGAGCACGGGTGGGATCAGATGGACCCAGAGGTCCATGCCAAGCTCAGTCATCCTGTGATTCTGTGATTCCATCTGTTAATAGGTAAAAAAAAATAATTTCTGACAATTTACTCAGTCCTACATTGTAAATTACTGTTTAATGATATCTAGTTCAGGAAACTTCAGAAAAAAAAAGTCTGAATGAAGTCAACTTTTGAAGACAGTGACAGTACTGTTTTATTTCAGTTTCCTATATTTTTATACAAGAACATGTCTAATCTTTTTATATATATCTTTAGCACACACCAATCTCATATATTTCCCGGTAACTGAACTAAGGTTGAAAATTATTTCTAAATCCTGTTTCAGAGCATGACACTGATTTTATTGGGGTATTTTTTAAAGATCACTTTTGTGAATTATTGAGCTATAAAGCAGAACTATAGCACAATATATCTTCTCCTATTTACGAATTCTACAGATATGACACTATATGTGTGACCTTGTTCAGATATTCCTATTGTAACACAAAATGTAATCCAAACAGTAGACATACATAAGAAATTGCCCTGGCAGTCCTAGCTGATTTTTAGTGTTTATTGTTTCTTAATCAGATGAGCACCTTCTTCCAGGTTTTAAATCCCCTAGATGGCACTACAGAATACAGTATTTAAATGTTTTATACAATGCTGTTGAGTAGACAATGTTAAATAATTTTTTGTCCTGAAAAATAGACATTAATTACTTGTTTAACAAAATGAAATAAAAGACAAAGAATTTGTTTAATAAATGCAGGATAATTTACATGTTTGGAATTTTGGCATATCCTTATGTACAAAAGTGTAACGGCATGCTAGACATGTGCCAGATCACATACAACCCTTTCTGCTAGTGTGGTCCAGATGGTAGCTGTCAGCTTCAAACCCAGACTTGGGCCTCCAGGTCTGAATTGGAAAGTAAGTGTATTCAATCCAAAGGGATTAAAAATCAGGAAAGAAAACAAGTGCTGTTGTTTTGGATTAGAAACACACTCGGCAGTTGTAAGTGCTAAAATTGCATACTGCAAGGAGTTGTTTTTTGAGACTAGGTAAGAGATTTTAACATTTTAATTGGCATTTAAATTTCATGCTTTAGTGGCAGGTACCTCACATGCTGGACCTCATGGGAATCCTGATAGTTTGTATTACCCTTGAGCATTTCTTTTGCAGTTGGTATGTCATTGTCTGCAGATCACTGCAGTAAATACTGTACTGTACTGCTGAAAAGAGAGAAAAACATTGCCATCTGCAACTACAGCTTGCAAATTACAGCTTGCAATCGTCTGCTATTAAATAAAGACACTTTAACAATATTTTGGTTTTTAAATTAGCAATTTACATCACAAGACACTGAAAATACTAGTCTTTTAATACTGCAGTTTTCTTTCCTGTTAACCAGGCATCAACATGTATTGAAAAATAATAAAAAAAAAAGAAAATAAAGCAAACCAATGTTTACTTAAACAATAGCCACTGACAGCAAGAGACACGCAGATGGAAATCCAATAGTTTCTATCTCAGTTGGAGGCTTCATTTGAGGACCTTGATGGGGATGTGATTGGACTGCAGCACTCTAATTTACGTCATGGAGAATCTATCATGATGCCTTTTTTGCTGCACCGCTGTGCCAAACTAGGTCTCCTATGAGAAACTGATCTCAAGCAGGGAACGGGAAGGAAAGCCTTTAGTCTGAAGGAGAGGAAAAAGAAATGGAGTTTCAGGTACTGAAAATGCAGACTAACATGAAGAAGACTGCTACCCTATGGACACAAGTAAGGGAAATGGCATGCTTTTGGTATTTTTTAAGAGTCTGGAAAAGGAACAGCAGAGAAGCTATAGGGCATCTTTGTTGTGCAGTGTGTATTGCCCTGTAAGTTAAGGGAGGAACAGAACTGCGTAATATCTTGCCAGTAAATGGCTCAAAACTTGCTTTGCCAGTGTCACTACTTGGCTTCCTGGGATAGAAGGAAAGAGTGGAGAGGAGTTGTCCATTATAACGAGTGCGGAGCTCATCCTTTCACCCAGGGAATACTAGTGTCAGCAAAATGTATGAAGAAATCCTTGACAGAAAAAGCCCTGGATGTAATGGAAAGTGCCAGCAAAGAATTCTATGAGGCAAGCATAATTTTCTGTTAAATCCTACCAGATGGTCTGCAAAGGCCTATGAAAGTGCTTTCCCATTATAAATCTTGCAGATTTTTTCCTCCAAGGGCTAATTCTGTAATCGCTAATCAGCAAAGGCTCCATGTGCTTGCCTTTACCTTTGGGTACACATAAAGATATTTTACTTCTAGTCTGCCGGGCCTTTTTGGGGAAAGCAAATTCTTTATCATTGGTCAGAAGATAAATCTATTAAGGAAGATAGCATAACTGTCCTTATTAACTGCATCCAGAGTCTGCTTGGGCAGCCAGTAACACATCGATCATGCTTGGAAGTCCTTTACTTCCATGCCCCTCTGTGATACTCCTAATCTAAACTGCATATTCATTTTCTTCCTGGTCAGCTTTCCTAATATAAAAATGAGCAGTCTTATCCAGGAGCTAGGAATCTTGGTTTCTCCACCAGAATGATCCATAACTTTTTCTGGCATCGGGCAAGTCACTTAGGCTACGTATGGGCTGATCTGTGGGTGGGTGCTGTGGCACTTGGCAGGGTCCTGATCTCTCAATTTCCCTGATTCTTTTCCATGTACATCGGTGGGAGTGCACAAGGTTACCTGCCCAAGGCACCAAAATAATGATGACAGAGCAAACAAAGGGCTGGTGGTGCATTATGTATGTCTCCCAGTTGCATGGTGGCCTCACCCATTTCCTGTTTTTTCCTTTGTTTCTCATAATTATCAGATCATAGATACCCTGGGATCCTGGAATCAGTTTTAAGCCTCTGCTCTAGCCCATAGTATACTGTTTGTACCCTCTATAATACTCTCCATATGATGCCAACAACAGTGGTAAACTCTCTGGAGGAGACCTAGTAGCCACCACTTACAGACTTACTGTAGTCCTTGGTGCCCCTCATTTGCTCTGTAAACTCTTAGGGCCAGGTCTGGACCTCACCATTTGTTGATATAGGGTTGAACATTATCTCAACTGGGCTGTACAGAAACAGCTGTGATGCAAATGCTTTTCAAATTACATCTTTTATTACCAAAAAAGTAAATTATTATAATTTAGCTCTTATTTTCTTAATCCTTTTTATTTTCCTTTTTTTAATTTTTTTTTTTATTTTCCTTTTTTTATTTTTATAGGTAAAAATAACTATGTCACAACAATAAGATATACAAAATTTCACAGTAGGATAAAAACAGGATGAAAAAGTCTTTTAATAAAAATTTGTTCTTACTGAACTGTAGCCAATTACATTCCAGTCACATACCAGTCTCAGAATATTATTTGTCAAAAGTTTTATGAAGTGCAGTTCCTTCATTTTATTTCATTCTTTTGGTCTGTGCTGAGTAGCTAGCAAATTTCAGCAATGATTCTTGCAAAATCGCTACTACAGTAAGACCTGCTTAGATTCTTTCCATGATTTACTAGCAAAATGTGCTAATCCAATAGCTAACTTACATTTCTAGACTTATTAGTCATCTCTCTGATATAATTTATCATTCAATCTTATTATTTCTCTGAAGATCTGATGCCAGACGTTCTATTTAAGTATCAAACTGGTTTGAATTTAATCTTGTGATTTGTGTTCAGATAGTTTCTGAACCTGTCAACTGGTTTTGCTGTTTCAGAAATGGCATGCCAGGGGGCACTGTTCTTGGCCTTCTTTTAGATGCTATTTACAGTGCTTTTTAGTGGTAAGAATCAGTGGATAATGGATGGAATGCCATTTTTTTTTTTATTTTGAATTTTTTTTTTTTTTTTTTTAACTGACCATATGTCCTATCAGTAAAATATATCACTGAACTCTGTCTAATTTCCTATAAGAAAATGTATACAAATTCCTGTAAGGTATGTGTAGCATAGAGACATGCTATTATACTACTTCTAACACTTGGAACAGAAAATTCAACTGCTTATACCTTTTTTAATGAGTGCTGATTCTTTTCTGAACATCTATTTCTATATTAAAACTATGTATATATTTCTTACACTGTGGAATATCTATAATTTTGGTATATGCTTGTTAGGATGCTGCGCTTAATGCTGAAGACTTCATATAGTTCTCAGTCTGAGTTATTATATTCTTTTATTTTTTGATTCCTGGCTATTGTTTCCTTTTCTATTTGTAATACAAAAATTATCTGAGGACTGCTGAGAAAGGGGGAATAAAATGTGAATGTTTACGTTTGCACTCATATAATGCTTACTACACAGGTTTTGATATGAGTCTCTTGGGCTGGCTAGAGGCCAGTTTATTTCCTCACCTACCATAGAACAGCTGGAGACCATGTGTAACAGCAAACTTGCCAAATACAACATTTTTGGCTCATGGGAATTTGGATCAGACAAAATGTGGCAGTCTGGGACTACTTCATAGAGAAGCATAATTTAGATATGGTTCCTGTAATCCTGTCAAAGACAGTCTGCATTATCAGAGGCTGAAGGTTATAGTTCTCATCGATCTGGAGAAAATCTTGTTTAAAGGTATTATCTTAAAGATGAACTTAGTTTGATAGAATTTTTCCCAGACTATTCTCCAGTTCTCATACAGAGGATGAGGAAATAAAAAAGACTTTTTAGGAGATTATAAAGTTCAGTAAGAGGACAGGCATAAAATGTGTTTTATTGTATTCTGGAAAAGGACAGATTTTCATTTTTAGATGTCTGATGGTACAAAGATTTTGCTGATGCTAAACTTAAATCTAGTGGGCATAAGCCTGGGTTTTCTCAACCCTGGTAACTCAGAAGCAAAATTCTCATGTTTTTAATTAATTTGAATGTCTTTGTACAGGCAGTAATAAGATGAAGTAATGCCTTTCTCCTGTTGATGTCTGCTGTGTGGGGTCTATTCCATGCACACATTCAGAATGTGACCTTTTTAAGTCTATGATCCAGTTTAGAACATAGTAGATAAGGTAGAATTTTTACAGTTTTGGAAAGGCATTGCTTGGGAGTCTGATTCTTGGCAAAAGTTAGTGCAGAGATACCAGTGTTACAGACATTTCAGATATAATAATAATACATCTAGATTACACAGATATTGGCCCAAAGGGCTGAGTGTTATTGCCAAACTTTAAAGTGAGAACAGGGCTGTTCAGATTCCCCATGCAGCTTGTGTTTAATTTTACAGGAGACATTGTTTTAATTTTTCTAATGATCCCCAATATAGAAATTATATTCTAATCAGTGCAGGAGTCCAAGAAATGTTGTGTACATGCCAGTAAAAGGATGTTCTAAATATGAAATCATTTTATTCAGTAGTACAAATAACTACTGGAGCTTGATTAGAAGATAGTATTGAAAGGTGTATGCTAAATTTTTACTGAATTTTTTGCTGCTGATAATCTAAGAAACAGGCAGTAATTCCAATAACTCTTTTTTGCTTTAAGGCCTCATGTAAAATTCTGTTGCTACTTGTGCTCAGAGTTGGCTCCCTGCATAGTTTTCATAGGCCTTTAGTTTTTCCTTGATGCTACATAATGTGGTCTAAAACTCTTCTAAGTGCAGGAACATTTCTGAACTTAGATCACCCTCCAGGAACCACTTAGCCACAGCTGCAAGGGTGGCAAGCACTCTGCAGCTCCAGGGCAAAAACCTCTTCCTAAGCACAGGTGAGACACTGTTTCTCCTTTGAAGCAGTGCTGCTTTATTCTTGAGATACCAGTTTAGGTGGTGGGGTAGATGAGCACTCAGGGAGTAGGTCCAGGTCCATGGATTGCTTCACTTTTGGTGAGCATACATGAGTAATGCTCCTCTTCCTCTCTGCAGCATCCTGGAGATACTTCTGTTAGTCTAGGGAAGGACTTCTTTTTTTAAGAGCAAAGTTGAGTGCTTCTTGAAAGTGTCACATTGTGCCACATATATCCACTTTTAATGGGAAGTTATAAAAAATATTCCACTCCTGCACGCTTCACATTTGGCAATTAGCTTTTCTTTGCTGTTACCTGAACTGCTGCTAAGGCAGATGGCACTGTCTAGTTCCTGTCATCAGCTGATGAACTTCAGCTGTCTCCAAAATATGCTATTTAAAGAGAGCTTCTGCAGGAAAAGAAATTGTGACCCTGTTGTTCCGGTGATAAAAATCAGTGTATTGGCTAATTGTCAGACAAGTTAGCAATTGTACAGTGATGATGGGCACTTGTGCATTGCTGGAAGCTAGCTACTGAATATAATTCTCTTCTCTTCCTAGAGGGAGGAAAATAAATATGTTTTTCTGTATTTTTGTTTTGAGCTCAAATGGCCTTGTCTGTTATCAGACATTTTTTTAATGGGATTTTGTTCATTGCTCA
>VXAV01004431.1:58498-75573 GCA_013399715.1 Alectura lathami
ATTTTTTTTTTTAAAATGTTTTTTTTTTTTTTTTTTTTTTTTTTTTTTTTTTGGATTGCTACTGTGGCATGGCACAAATCCTTTTCATTCCTGTGAAAATTTGGGAAGCTTAATTTCTTATTTATCTGTTATCTCTTATCATTCATGTCTATTTCTGAGAGGTATTGTGAGAACACATTAATGTATGCAGATACATGCTCCAGTATTATGATGGTGGGGTAGGGGATCCCCATGAATATAAGAAGATTGTAAATTTTCTGGAGTTACGTGGCAAAATAAAAATGTGTGGAATGAGATTATTGTCCTTTTCATCCGCTCAGATGTAGATCCTAATGATAGGATTAGTGCATTTATTTATTCATGACATGACATACCAAATTCACCGAGCAACTCTTCCTGTGGAAGATACCTTGCAAACGTCTTCTGGTATATACGGTTATGAACTGCTGGCAGAGAGGGTTTTACAAAACTTGAAACATGAATTGTTCAAGCCATAGTTTCACATTCACTTATGACCCATGTCTTTTTTAATATACAATAAAGCTAGATTTTTTTTGCCTTAAGTATACTGTCTTATTTTTTTGTTTTGTTTTGTATAATGCTTATTATATAATAAGATANATATAATATATTGTATAATATAGGTATAAATATATGAATATAGGTATAAATATACAATACAATTATATTAAGTAAAATATGCTTGTGCAATATCAAATAATATCAAATAAGATACCACAGATAGAACATTATCACTAGAAATATCATATATGTCTTACTCTTGAAGCCAACGGGGCAGTAAACTAATAATTAACATTTTAAGTACTGTGAGTTAAACAAGAACTCAGAAAGAAGAGACTTCTTCCAAAAGAAGGAAAACTTCAAAAAAGGGATGACAAAACAGAAACTTAACTTCAAAAGGGCATAATATGTTTTCTGAACAATGTACAGTACCTTATCTTAATTGAATAGTTTTATCCTGCAACCATTTATGGAATAGCAAAGTACAGAATGAGGTAAAAACCTTGCACATATTCAGTTTTCTTGCAAAGCTGAGCAAATTAGATTCTGCAAGAAACAGTCAACCTTTGCCCTTTGCAGACTATTTATTATTTTCATTTTGAGATGAAACTACAATAGCTTCATACTCTTTTCTTCATAGTCAGTGATTTGTTTAGCACGCATCAAGAATACTGAAAAATAAGATAAAAAGGAAAAGAAAACACCTACTTTTTTTTTTCTTTTTTTTTTTTTTTTTTTTTCCAGGAGCCGAATAATAGAGTGATGGTATATTACCAACACCAACTACGAAGAAAATACAGGGCTGTTGAATCTGTTGAGAATTTGGCAGACAATGAGTGAATACACAGAGATGACAAAGAATATCATTTCACAGTCTTTCCTGTCCAAAAAAATCCCCCAGGATTTCCCTGATGTCATATAAAGGAACCATGGGGGCTTCATTTTCAGCCCTGTCTATCAAGCAATGAAACAACATTGCTTAGATTATAAGAACCCTTTTGTTCCTAAGTATGAAAGATGGTGGCAAAGATTTCAAGTTTGTTCACAGTGTGAAAAGTCTCTTCCCTACAACTGTGCTCCCGGCAGTGCCCCTACTCATACCATTGTCCAGCTGTCACCATTGAAGCTTCATTAATAATATTTATGATTCAGCATGGTATTAACATCCCACCTCCCTTTCCCTTACCATACTTTTCTATCCTCAATCAGTTTAATTCTACTGCAAACCGCAAATACTCCCTTGCAATCAACAGCAAGCAATCAAAAAATTTAAATAACTTAGAATCAACATTTTTGAATATTTTCCCCTAAGATTCTGTTAAAAAATCACTGTTCAATAACTTGCGAGAAGCTGCTCACACACTCATAAAATATGCTGCTCATGCTAAAACATTTTTAAAAAGCCTGAAAAAGCATCCCACTCCCCCCAAAAAAAACTCATCATCTTTTTATCCCTGGTATTATTATTTATTTTACCCTTTGTCCACATGAAAATACATTATCCAAATGAGAGATATTCTAGTATTTCTCTTAGAGGAGTAACAAGGTGAGTAATTCCCCAGTCAGGATGACCCCCTGATATTTAGCAAAATAATCAAAACAAATGCCCTCCTTAATTTTATTTCATTATTCTTCCTGGAGCTATAACCCTTTCTGTCACTTGGAATAGTGCCATTCCTTCTGTAATGCTTTCCCATGAAAAAATTGTAGGTTATTATTGCTCTACTTAGTTGTTGCTTAGCTAAGTGATATATATTTGACAGACTGTAATTGCATGAGCCCCTGGGAAGTGAAACTGCCAAGTTGCACACAGCTCTATTTGGGATACATATTACAAGGTGTGTCAAAGGCAGCAAGATGTAATGCATAAACAAACCTCCAACTGAGTAAAGAAAAGAGAAGGAAAGGTGGGAAGGGTATCTTTATTATTAATATTATTATTATTTTTTTAAGCTAGTTATATCAATGAGTCATTTTCCGAAGTTTTCTAAAGGTCACTAGTGAAAACTCACACACACTTGAGGTTCACAGGCACTTGCACATTCAGATATCTTGAGCACCACATCTCTGCCCATCCAACACCCCTGTCCCCTTACCACCCCACAGGCCTCCTGCTGGCCCGGCCTGGTTCTTGCTGCACACACACAACAGTCATATGCTTGTCCCACAGGCATCCCATACTTGTGGGTCCCCCAGATACCAGTGTGGGACATGGGGTCTTGACTTCCTACTTACTGCTGGGTCCAGCTTGAGGTTTGCCAAGTGAATTCACAGGCACAGCAGGTTTGGGGGAGATACTGACACTCACCCCACAGAGGCAGCACCAAGCATGAGGCTGGGTTGGGTAAGCGTACTGACTAGCCATGGTTTACATGCATCTGACTCCTTTTATGCCTGTTTCTGTCTATTCCCCTCTTTGTTCCTCCCTTAATTCCTTATCCTAAACATTTATTCATGAATTTTGCATCATCCCACAGAAATATCCTCCTGTTCATTTTCTTTCCAGCTTCTTTTCAGTTCACAGGTACAAGCTGACCATCTCCACTGCTGTGCCTGGAGTTTCCTAGTGGCCCATCAGTTAGTAGCTGGAGACTTGTGGTCTTTGCCATTGATCTCTGTTGTCCCTTGTTTAACATCTTTGTGTTTCTTTGAGTTAGTCCTTCCCCCTTTGCTTGTTATCGCCTTTTGCATTGAAAAGATCCTTGATCAGGTAACCTTATGGAGCTGGTTTTCCTGCCTTCCACATTCCCTTGCAGAAGACAATACAGCGAATTTCAGAAAATGTAAAAAGCCCCAAAAGGCCAGCAAAGAACAAGGTAGGAGAAGCAGGAAACAAAAGAAATATTTAGAGAGATATATTTATAAAGCAGTATTTAATACAAGTTTGTGGTATTCAAAAATAACAAAACAACAACAAAAAAGTGCCTGATCATCAAATATATCAAAAAGACAGAAATTCTTCAGTTTGTGTATGTTTTTAAATAAAATAGTTTGGGTTAACCTTATTTTCATATTAATGCTATAATAATTAGAAGGTCATCCATATTCAACATTATATTCTGTTTTTTTTTTTTTCTGCAAAGCCTAGAGGTAAGAAGAATTCATCTGACCAAATGTAATCATCTACACTCAGCTATTCATCCTGGTCTTCATCTGTATCAGTGGAGAGAAATAGGCATTTCTTGGGTGCAGCATATCTCATCCTAAAATAGACTTCTAAAATAGATCAGAAGAGTCATGCTTTAAAATTGCCTAATTCTCTTCATTGACTATAAAGGCAGCCTAGGGGGTTAGCTGAGATGTAGATGTCTACATTCTGCACATATTAAATTAGGTGAGATGAATCCCACCCTTCATTTATTTTTCAAAGAGCATAACTTGAGATTGTCACAAAATGATATGAATATGAGAGATGGGGCTTCAAGAAAAGCATTACATATTACAAGGATGGTGATAAGACTATGAGAACTGGTAATAACGCTTATGCGCTGTAGCGACCTGATGTTGCCAGGATCATTCACATGACATGGTGTGCTATTGGAAATGTGCAAAGAACACATGAAAAGAAAATGTGTGCAATGGTAAAAAAAAAAATAAAATAAAAAAAAATGATCCTGAGACAGAATGTAACACCAGAGCTAAAGTAATAAACAACAGGTTTCCTCTCCCTACTGATTCCTTCTTCATTATTGCTTCTTTTCCTCAGCATTGAAAGTTTGTATAGCTCCTTGTCTCTTCCTCATCTTTGCTTCAAACACCAGAACAAAATGCTAACAGCAATAAACTAGAGAGCTGAAAAAATCTATAGTGTAAAGAAGTAATTCAAAGAACAAGAAGGAAAAAAGAATTATGAGAGGAGGAGGATGGAACAAAGCGAGGACAAAGAAATCAGAACAAGGGAAATGAGTATCCTATCATTTTATAGACAGTATTGTGTGTCTACATGTAAACCAGGTTTCTGGTGACTAATACAATAGACTGTTCCTATCATGCTAAAGTTGTCACTTGACCACTTCATTGTCTTTTATGTTTTGCTTTCTCATGTCCTATATTCTAATTTCTTCGTTTTTTTCTTTCTGTCTGTAATTCCTGTATGCTCTCTAACACCATAGTATTGAAAAGCCTTTGTCTACTCTTTGCTGCCAATTGCTATTGTTTTTGCCTCACTACAGCTAAGCTCATTGAGTTGCTTTGGAAAGAGCTCAGCCTCCCGTCCAAACCTCTGGAGGCAGCACAACAAAGCTGAGGAGAGAGATGGCAGCCAGCAGCGAGAGAAGCCTGGGCCAATGGAAATGTACAAAAACCTGTATCATTATCATTTGTGATCGGCACTAAAACCATAAGTAGTGTTCCAGTTACACGCATAAAATGGAAAAAAAAAAAAAATACTGTCTGGAGGTTAGCTCTGTTAATTATCAGAACTGAAAATGAGATGAGCAGCCAAAAGTGGAGAAAGGGAAGCTGTGGTGTCTCAGACACCTGCTTTCCTTAATCCATTGTCATTTGGAAACAAAAATCCTCCTTTTTCAGTCCAATACATATCAACATGTAGGCACAGGTGACTGATTTGATGACTGAAACTAAATCTGGAGGCAATCATTCTTACACAGGCTGTCATGAACTGCTCTTTCCTTCAGATGTTCATTTTCTTTGTCATGTTGGTGTCCCATGGCCCCTGTGAAGTTTGGCTCCCCATTGTACTATTCTTCCATAAACACAGAAGAAACAATCTCTATGCCAAAGAGCTTGCGCTAAGCAAGTCCATTGTGGGAGATAATTTTTCCATAATGAGTAGGTATGCCTTTGTACTGCTCAGGTTCATGTTAGGTTGCTAAATTATTCTTCCAGTCTCTCACTTTCTTGCTATATAGCAGCATGGATTTTGGAGTCTGGAGCTTCACCCTTCATCAAAGTTATGCTGTCTATGTCTGAAGTGTAGCCAGATCTCTCCCTTACAAGTGAGGAGCTTTAGGAATGAGGATTGCCCTGTTGAAGCAATAATGAGTTCCAGCTGAGAGGCCAGAGAGTGACAGAAAGAAGATGAAGACCAAAAAGCTTCAATGCCATTCTGCATCATGGCAACTAACTGAAGCAATGTGGAGATGCAGATGAACAGAACTGAAGAGTTTCAAGTTCACAGATACCATTGAAAATGAATGACACATATCAAGGTAAAACTTGTTCAGAGAACAGGGTGTGATGAAGTAAAAGAACAAGTAGTTTTGAAAAGAAAAAAGAATTAAAGATGAAAACAAATAAGTACTGTTGGCAAGTGGAAATCCATTTTGAACAGATTTGTTAAGAAAAGATTGACTGGGAACTTCACTTTTTTTTTTTCCCCTGTTCAGGTGTATTTTTGGTACTCAAGAGTCATAGAATTACAGTCTGCTACCAGCTTTTTTTGTGCGTGAGAAAGTACGTTGATATCCCAGTTTATGCATTTATCTCCTTTCTCAAATCAACACTTGTTACTTGGGGAAATGAAAAAAATATCTTGACAAAGATGTATGAAAGGTAATTTTACTCTTCTGGAGTTTTGGGACTCCAGGAGGTTGTTATCATGTATTCTCAGGTATTCAGATATTTCTGAAGGCTACTGGACCAATTTACTGACCATACTTTTCTTGAAAATCCTTNCTTTTTTTTTTTTTTTTTTTCCACCATGGTTTTGGACTAAAACCAATTAGAAAATAAACAGGTGAGAGTTGCAAATTGATAAATAAATTGATAACATACTAGGAATGTTTCTTTTAGAAGAGTAAAAAAAGTTAACTTGCTGTAAATACAGGCTTAACTTGACTCTTTTCATGCTGTTGTAATCAATCATACACTGTAAATCTGGAACACTAGCTGTAGAACAAATGCTGTTGCAGTAAGCATATTTCTTTCAAAGAAAGCATTCAAAGCAAGAAATACAATGATTTTAAATATATAATAAAAAAATTCTCAGTTTGTGACTCTAGCTTGCCACAAAGCCTTGGAAAGGACCTCTATATCATTATCAGCCCATTGCTTGGTTTATTCCATGCTTCCTGAATGAACGTGAGTTGAAGATAGTTTTTTATTCATGAGTGATAAGGGATCACGTCTGCCTTCCCTTTTCTTCTGCCATCATCCTCCTTGCCTCATTTGCTCTCTCATATGTAGAATTCTATTTCTAACCCAGAAATAAGATTTTCTTTTGACTAATATGCCCAGAGTTCTTGGTGTATATCCTATGTGAATCTGAGTACCTCATGCAAAACAAAGCATTTTTGAGTTGAGGCATCTACAGTGTCCCTGCTCATTCTGTACAGAAGCAGATACAAGATCCCTGGATGTTAGCCAGAGTCTCTTCTATTCTGCAGTGGTCTTTGAGCTTATTAAAGATCTACCAATCTGCAGACTACTGCCTTATGTGAAACTTTCATACAGCAGTCTTATACTGACCCAGATTTCCCTTTTTCAGTTTGTGTTTGCAGGCGTCGTCCATGGAAGTCCCTGTCTGTTGTTGTCATTGGAAGGCTATGGGCTCTTTGAGAAGTCTCTGTCCCTCTGCACTTTTTGTTAATCTATAACGCTAGGAAGTGAGGTGGGAATTGATAAGACACTGGTCCATGAACTCTATATTGGCAAGGAGGGTAGGCTTTTTATAACTCCCAAGCTAAGGCAGTATGTGTGGCAGCTTTGTTGTATCTATCATAAAAGAGAATGATTTGAAGGTTACCTATGTCCTATCTATCAAATCACTCACAATCTACTTCAATTATCGCAGCAAAGCACAGCTGAGTGTTACTTTATCTTGTAGTGAAGAAAATGGGAACAGAGGACTAATAGAAAGAAATAAGCATGACTTTCACAAACGCAAAACACATAGCAGAAGAGAAAATGATAATTTCAGACTCATATTTAAACAAAAGAGCTGAGTTACTAAGTAACACAGACAGATATTTTTCAGCATTTTTTTAAAAACACCCTAAATTATAACAGATTAAAGGAGATCCAGTACCCACTAGTTTGTTCTCCTTTTCTGCATTTGCATATGAAGTTGCCTTTTTTTTTTTTTTTTTTTTTAGCTCCTGAGAAATGCTGCCTTCATCCTTGCCCTCTTCATCATTGCCTCCACAGGATTCAGGATCTGGATAACTGTAAATATGATGCAGAGTGGGAGCAAAAGGCCATCCTAACTGTAAGATGCAATTTCTCTTTTTGTAATAATAAACTCATTGTGCCATAAAACTCTTTGCCACATTATATAGTAACTACTAAATATTTACTTGGAAGTAAAGGAGACTGTAGAAATTCATGGAAGAGAGATCCATGGCAAGGGCTACTAAGTTCTTAGATAACTCATCTAGTACAAGATGAGTCACAAAAGGTTGAAAAATGGCATTTGAGGGAATTACATGCTGGCTTTTTTCTTGTACTCCACTAGTCATGTGTACTTGCTTACTGTGAAAGATAGAAGACTAGGCTAGATCCTTGGCTGTACACAGTGAATATGCTTTTACATAAGAATCTTTGCAAGAAGAAGCAGCAAGACATGGAAGGAAAATTCTGAAGCTAACTGTGCTACTTTTCTTATCTCAGATATACAAATGCTTTAGACCCACAGAGATAGTCCTCAGTAGTTTACAGCTGTGAGCGGGCAATGCTTCTCAGCTCAGCGGGGACTGATTTCATCCAATTAATGAAGGAAAAAGTCTATTAACATAGTTCCCTATTGGTTTAGACTTCCATATATCAAACAATATCTTTCTGGGTTCAAACCCAGACAGCTGGTTCCATCTCTAAGGAATTTGATATAGGCCACCTGAATCCTGAAAAGATTAAGGAAAAAAAAAAAAGTTTTAAGAATGTTTCATTTTCCTCCATTGTTTTTAAAGGGAGCTGATTGCTTTGTCAGATGTGGGACCCTACAACACATGAGCCAGCCATATGCCCTTGCAGCAAGGAAGGCTAATGATGCCTTCAGGTCAAGGAAAGTGATCGTTCCCCTCTGCTCAGCGCTGGTGGGGCCACACCTGGAGCACCGTGTTGAGTTCTGGGCCCCCAAGCACAAGACTTGCTGGAGGGAGTCCAGAGAAGTGCCACAAGCATGTAATGAAGGATCTGGAACTTCAGTCTTATAAGATAAGGCTGAGAAAGCTGGGACTGTTCAGCCCGGAGAAGGTGCAGGGGGATCATTCCAAGATATGCAAATACTGGAACAGAGATGGCCAGGCACTTTTCAGTGGTGTTCAGTCACAGGACACAAACTCAGGAGATTCCCTCAGTGTGTCAGAAAATCTTTATTGTGAGGGTGACTGAGTACTGGCACAGGTTGCCCAGAGAGGCTGTGGACTCTACCTCTTTGGAATCCTTCAAAAGATGTCTGGACATGGTTCTGGGTGACCTGCTCTAGGTGGCTTTACTTGAGCAGGGTGTTGCACCAGTGGACTTCCAAGAGTCCCTTCCAAACGCAGCCATTCTGTGATTTTGTGGTCACATACAGATGAAAGGAGTCTTCCCCAGCTGATTTTTCGCAGCAATAGATACATGAAGACAAAGCCATTGAACATGAGCTTGCTATACTTCAAGCAAACTATTTCACTTACTCTGTGCAAAGCAGCCAGACTTGTCAGACGTAACCTTTCATTGACATTCACCCTAGGATTCCTTCTTTTCATTGTACCAATCTGTGAGCAACTAACTAGATTACTTGAGTCCTCCAGGCAAAAATAGATCATTCTGCTGCTGTATGTGCATGATTCACAAAATTCTGCAGAGGAACAAAGGATCTGTGATTGCTGAGATGCAGAGGCACTTGCACTTATGTTACATCCTGAGTTCTGGCAACCTGCTAAAATATACATCCTTCACCAGTCAGTACATTATTGCTATGGTGAAGAGCAGTTGCAATTCCTGTAATAGGAATGAGAGCAGGCAGTCCTATGAGAAATACTGTCCATCCAAAAATGGTGGACGGTCCTCCTGGCATTTGTGTTTTAGGATAGCTCTGGCTAGAATATGTGAAAATTACATTCCCAGTGGCTATCACCAACCCCAGAGACCAGAGGTATGTTAATATGGTGAAACAGATGAAGTTATATTTTTAAACATATAGAGAAACAACATTGATACAATAATAATTAGGACAGGCTGCCTATTTTTTTCATCACATCCACTATATATGATACAATGCTACATGACAGAAAAGATCAAAATATTTGCTCTTTCCCCAAAGACAGTTACAGTCATATACAAATACATCTAAGTAGAATGTGAAATCCAGGGTGGTCTTTGGATGTAATCTACATTTTTATACTGATCTGCCTGATTATTTTTCATTATCTGAAACTACAGCAAATATCAAACTTTAAATCTTTTCTGTCACCAAAGCTGTTAGAGGAAAAAGAAAAAAAAAAAAAAAAGAAAAGGAAAATATATTGAAAGGAGAAAAATTTCTGGTTATAGAAAGCTTTTTAAACTGATTATATTTCTTTTCTTGTGAAATGATTTAAAATGAAAAGGTCAGCAGACTCTGTTTTTTTCCTAAGCTCTTGAACTCTTAACGGGTGTCAGTCTGATTTTTGCCAATTTTGTTAATACAGTGGTAAAGCAAAGGGAAGAACCAAGGTTAATTCCAAATAGCACTATGTTCAATTCTATTAATAAAAGAAAGATTAGGTTGCATTAGAGAAACCATGTCTTTTTAGAATATAGCTTTCTGTTAATTGCAAATGTATTCAAATTGTTCTTTAAAACAGAGATGGATGTAGAGCCCAAAATCACATTATGACCTGAAGCTACCTTAGAAGTAAAGAAATTATCCATCTTTTTCAGCTATAAAGAATTTCTATATTCAGTGCACCTGAGCTCCTTTTCTCTCCTTCAGGCTTTTGAATCATGAAGGAACAAAAAGTAATGATATTTAGCATGGGAAGAATTAGACATGTCGCTTCCTACTAATTCAAGATTACTATTTATTACTCTTTTCAGTCCATTTTCTTACCATTCAGTTTGGTGTCTGGAAGCTTTTGTGACCAGGAAAGATGATTAAATGATGAAATAGTTTTCATTACCTTTTCTGGAATTAGACAGTCATTTCTGCAGCACATTTTTAGCGAACAATATGTGAACATTTGCATTTTGACAACATGCCAACATTGTTGTTCTGTTCACTCTGCAGTCATAAAGCAATAAAGAGACATTCTGGGCCAGGGAACTTCAAAGCAAATATATAACATAAATACACATTTTAAGCAATTGTCATATATTTTACGTATATGTATGCATAAATAGCCATTAATTGACCAAAAGGTCTTTCTAGCAGGAATGGGTTTCTTAATGCGTGTATCCTGACCCCGGTCCCAGTTACTATGCAGTACTGTGTGCCACAACTTCTTTGTGCCCTCAGGCGGTTGTGTTTCAGTAACAGAAGAATTGTTCCCTGTGTGTGTGTTATATTGATGTCTGTAAAATATCTTGAGTTTCTCTGAGATGGAAGCTGATATGCCCGTATGAAGTCCAGACTATTGCTGTACAGTTGAAATTCAGACCTGGGTTTACCAGAAGAATTTAAGACTGAATCCTCCTTGATAAAGTCTCCATTAATCTTGCACTAACAGAGATACATATGCCCTCCAGTGTTTTGATTCATTAACATGATTTCCATAATGACATACCTGGAATGAAAAAGTTCACCTTTCTACTCAGTAAATGAGTTGGAACAAATGTAGAGAACATTGACCTTACAGAGAGGCTTCTGGGTGATTAAATTGTTGAAACCATGTTGGTAAGTGCATTAGCCACTATAGAAACTTCCCTGTAGTGCTAATGAAGGAGAGAGGATAAAGATGTCTGTAAACCAATTGTCCATGTGTTTCCATCTGGCTAAGAGAGGGTGGAAAAAATAGAAGGAGTTTATCTAATCACAAGTCCTTACTTTTTTCCTCTGCTCTGCTGCTGTGGAATGAAAATAAAAAACAGTGCTGAGACTGTGAATTGAAAGGCTTTTCAGTCTTGCACATACACTCAGATGTACTTAATTCATCTTGTGCATTGATTTTTCAGAGCTGATCAGTGGAAATTCCAAGGCGTTATGGTGAAGGGAACCATATAAAAGCTTGGCAGATAGATAGGACCAGTAGTTTTCAAGTCTTTGAACAAACTTTACCTTTCAATACGTTTGTACCACATATCTTCCTGTAGATCTAGTAAGAGTCAGAGGACTTGTAGGGGGAGTTAAAGAACATAGCAAGCAGAGCAGATTTTTGCTGGCACTTTCAATATATTATCCTTTCTAAGCTTAGCTTCCTGTTTGCAGATCTACAGTTCTCTGCATAATTCAGTGCCCAGCAAGAAATTCTGCATGCCTGTGCACAGAATATTAAATTACAGTCTAATACAAAAGGGAATCTGTCCCAGTGTACATGAAGACTGGGGTGTTTTCTATGCTGTGCTGCTCTTTTTCAGCTTATAAGCCTACAAAAATCATACAAAGACATGGCAATAGCAAATTCACAGGTTCAGTCTTTTAAAAGCTCACAATGGGTATAACAAAATGCTCATGAAAGAGTGCTAACAGAGGTTTTCCAGAATCGATTTTTCTTATTCTCTCTGACCACATCTCAGTCAGAATGATACCCTTGTGACCTACAAAACGTCTGAGAGAATAAAAATGCAGCAGCAGCTGAGCAAAGAGCAGAACATTCCGAGTCAGAAAAAAGGCAAAAAAGCAGGAGAAACAGGACAAAGCGTCCAACTTAATCATATTCCACAGTGTAACTTTGCTATGGCTGAAAAGTTTCAGTCTTCCTAATGTTAACATTTCTTTTCTGCCACGTAACTTGCACCATGCCCAATAATTAATATTGAGAAAATAGATTATTTTATGAGGCATACTTGCATGATGTAATTCATATTGTCCAAGATTATTGGCTGCTCCACAAACAGCTCTACTAATGAAGTCTTTTCTCTTATAATTTGTGTTGTCTGTCTCTAACCTTTTCCAGATGAGTTCTCTTTCATGTCATCTAAGATATCCCTTATAGGCAAGAGACAGCAGTGCTATACCTAGTCTAGTCAGTGTACTGATCAGCCAGCCAGGATGCACTTGCTGACTCGCTGGAAAGCTGCTGCCAAATGGAGTGTATACTGGCAGAAATCTGTCTTTCTCTCAGCAGGACAGCAGTTTATGCCCTACCCTTCCCTCTAACTGCTGATTTTCACAATACTTGAAGAAACATAATTATCTTTGATACTTCTCTTTCATATGTAGTTGAATACAGACAGTAGGGTTCAAATAGCATGGAGGGACAGGGAAAGAATAAGCAGATAGCTAGACAGATTTAAATGTGATATATCACATTTGTTGCATTTGCAATATCCAATTTGTTTCCTTTAGGAAAATCAGAAAGAACAAAACAAAACAAAAGCAACCTGTATTTATTGGTAGCGGATAATAGTCTACAGAGCAACATGAGAAACGCAAATGATAAAATTTCTACTCTGATGAAAGTATTTTTATCAGAAAAAAAGATTTTTACCAATTTACTGAAGCTGTTTCTGTTTGCAGTTCTGGTTCTTGTTGTCAGCAAAATAATTTCTTTAAGTTCTCAAGGCCACTCTACAGAGGGGACAATCAAGATGTGGAGCCTGGATACAGGTGTTTTCAAGCAGTCTTAAAAAGCCCCTGATTCCTACCCCTGCACTTCTGTAAAATCACCCACCTGGCTCCATTAGGACTAGCTGTCAGGTTGGAACAGGATGAAGGTGGGCTATTTTGTCCCAGTTCAGTTACTGATCTGTTGTTACTGCACATCTCCAGAACAGTTATTTCAGTACGAGTAGACAGGGGAAACATGTCTTGTGTACCTGGTGCACCATGGGGCAAAGGAGGAAAAGAATGTTTGTGACTGAGAAAAGTGACACAAAGTCCTCCCTGCTGAGCTTCTTATACCCACAACTACCTCTGCAAGAGACACTGAGGTGATATTAATTTGAGCATAATAATTCTAGCGTTCTGCACAAGTAAAGTGAAAGGAAATTCTCGTCTGTGTTTTGATTCATTCTGTTTTAATGGATTTTGTGTTACTGGGTAAATGCTGAAATCTTTGCTCAGACTAAAAGACAATTAACTTTGTTCATTGTTTAGTGGTACCTGCTGTCATTCACTGGTCATGAGATCATTAAAACTGCTTCATAGAAAAAAAAAAACAAACATAGTGTTAAGTAAACCTGGTAAATAAAACTCATGTGGCCTGAAGGAAAGCTGAACAAACAAAAAAGATCAATATCTTCTGCATTTGGCCCTATAATCACAATGTCCTGTCAAGTGAGAAATTAATCATTGTAGCCAAACTAATAAAAATCAGTTCATTTAATGTTTTCATCACTTACCATTGACAAACTGTAATATGTAGGAGTATCCATCTTAGTATGACCATTCCTAGCTATAGGCTAAGAAACATCCTTTGTGTAAAAACTCCACATGATTTCTGGTTCATAGGCTACCACAAATAAAGCCCATAAAAATACTGTTCCAAACATAAGTGTCTGGTTTAGCAGTGAGCATCAGTGCAAATGAAAACTACATATAGACAGCTGAGGATAACAGCACAAAAATCACATGCTGTGTAGTTGCCTTCACATTGATGCCAGGGATGTCAAGGGTGACAAGAAAAGCCTCTGTAGGTATGTCAGTGGAAAATAATAATAAAAAAAAGACTAGGGAAAAGGTGTGCCCTCTCCAGAAGAAAATGTGAGACCTGGTTACCTGGGGTATGCAGAAGTACTCAACAACTTTTTTGCCTTAGTCTTCACTGGCAAGTGCTCTAGCTGCATCACACAATTCACAGAATACAAATGCAGGGACTAGGAGAATAAAGAGCCATCCACTGTAGGGGAAGAACAAGTACAAGACCATTAAAGGAATCTGAAGTCCATAGGACTCATTTATGAAGGAGTGAGGTGAAGCAATTTATGCATTCTCTCCCAGTGTCTGTGGACTTACAAGCAATGCGTTTCACACAAATCAGTGAATAGAATCAATACAGTTCATGTTTTGTATGTAAATGGTTGCTGAAAATGCATTGTTTACTTTAGCAGCAGTTTTGGAAGGGGAAAGATTTGTTCAAGAAAAACAGCTATACTCACTGTACTTGTTGCCTGAAACAGGTACCGGGCTTTGGGAAGGAAAATCTGCTGAGAGCATATAAAAGCATGGGAGCTTTAGAGTTTGTTATAAGGCACTGGGAGGCCTCTCTGAAGTTTTAGGCAGTACCTTCAGTCTGTCTACATTATGTCAGGAATCATTCCTCGAAATGCTTAATATTGGAAAGATTTAAAAATGTGTCTATCTCTGCTCCAGGGCTGCCAGCTGTATGTTGAGCCTTTTAATATTTACCCAATAAGACTGTGTAATTAAATGCCAGTAAACTTGCCTAAAGGTAATAAGATCTGGTCTTTGTTTTTTAAAATATTTTCAAGTACATTGTGGGATTGAAACAAACTATTTTTTCGCATATAGAAAGAGATTTGTGTACTTATGAGTGGTGTGAATGCTAGTTGATCTGACAGTTATTATTAATAAATATATTTGTGTGAAGGTAAAGAATCTGTGGAAATGGGTAACTGAAACAACAGAAACGTCCTCTGAAATCATAAGACTTCCGAGTACAAAAAGAACATCAGGGATTTTCCTAGATGGGCACACTGTAGTGACACTGCTTAGTAAAAGTGAATGGATCTGACCGTGGTAGAAACAAGAGAAGATGTAGAGAAGTTGAGAGAAAAGCATTTGAGGACACAGTGAGAACAAACATTGTGAATGTAGTGTTGTGAAAAGCTTAGAGGAATATCTTTCGGGCAAAGTTCTACCCAGACAGAGCCTTGACCCCAGGGAAAAAGAAGTAGTATCTCCTGCTGTTTAATTTCTGTAACGTTCAGGGGAACCAGACTTTGTGCATTATTTGTATATAAACAGGATGACACTGAAGAAATACCTGACTTTATTGTCAGTTTCACCTCCTACCTGAAATAGCCCTCTGGCTAACTGCTTAGGTCAGAACTAGGTCCTTTCAATACTGCTTGAAATGTGTTTGATTTCAGAAAAGCTTTCATCACTGATCTCTTTACTTGTGCTATGCTGTTTTGAATTGTTTCCTATGTATCACATGTGTGTCTACATTGAAATATGGATATCTCAGAAGGGAGAAACTTGTAGTGTTTGTGTTGTGTGTTCAAGAGGTCTATGTTACAAGACACTCAGTATGCAACCAAAAAATAAGAAATGTAGAACTGCAGTTGCCTTGAACAGCATTAATTGAACTTACCAATAGAATCACCAAATCATCTACTCTGCAGCTACACACACACAAATGAAAAATTCTTTTTGATAAGAAATATTGAATAATTTCATCTACAAGATATCTATAACTTGTAAAATTTGAAAAATATTGTATAGAAACATTGTTTTGAAGGACCTGCCTCATCATGGCTTCACTGATCCTTAAACAAATCTTAATTATTTTGTATTACATTCTAACACATTTGTGTTATTAATTGTAAATTTAATATTAATTGTAAATTTAATTATTTGTAGTGATTTAAATAAAACTCTTCAGAGTGTAAAATGTTTCTCTTGCAAAATTTGACTCAAAGCAAGAAACAAATTTCTAATCTTTTGTTTTAACAAATGCTCAGATAATGAATGCTTTGAAACGGACTATAGTCATGTGAAGAACATTCATGCAAGGGAGGACAAATGTACGTTTAATGGCATGCTTTTTTAGAAAACTTAGACATACGGAGGAAAGTCTGAAAACTGTAAGTCTTTTAGCAGTTAATAGTTCCTAAGCTGTTAAGAGTTTTGTTTTGATCAATGTCTGATCACCTTTAGTATGGATAATAACTGTTATAATTTTTTTAGCCTTACTTGTGTAGCACAACAGATGCAATTTTTAAATATGTAAGCTTGGCTGAATTTGCCACTAGGCTGCTGCTAGTGATCTTCAGCTTCTCCAGTCAGCGTCTGTACTAAACAGGTACTATCTATATATACAAGACCATCCCTCTCAATGTGAGGAACAGAGAATGGGGAAAGGCCTCCTATACTTCTTCATGTGCCCACTCTGTACACTTGGGGAGCCTCTTGTCTTACCCCCAGATGGCTACAGACTGCTATGGTCTTCAAAATCCTCCAGAAAGAAGGGAAGCAATGGGAAGTTGCCTGGGCAATACACAAAATGAAAGTATGGTGGAATAGTGGAGAGAGTAAAATGTTTTTTTCATTTGGCTTACACTGTTGCAGACATGGACAGAATTAAAGACAGGGTGACAGGTGCCCAACATTTCTGTCATCTTCGGATGAAGACACTAGGTATTATTAGGCAATAATCTCTTAATATGCTGCCAATAGTTCAAGAATGTGAGACTGCACGACTAATGATAGTACTTAGAGATATGAGAGTGATGATGAAAGTGAAATTGGCTACTGAGTATTCATATTGGTATGTAGGGTATGTAGGTTAATGGTCAATTGCTCTCTGTTTTATGTAGAGTTTTTTTTTTTTTTTTTTATTTTTTTTTCA
>VXAV01004431.1:75590-90617 GCA_013399715.1 Alectura lathami
AAAACAAAGATATACTCATTTTTTTTTTTTTTTTTAACGAATTATTTTATTTTTGTTTCTGAGGAGTCCTGGTTGTGGTTAGTAGGAAAAAATAGTGGGGAAAAAAGAAAGGAAGGTCAGGTAAGGTATTTAGTGATTACAGACATTTTCAGTAAATGTTCAGGTTGGTGTAGCTTGTTCAATTTAAAAAGGATCCCCTGCTGCACACATAGCTTACCTTGTTCTGGAGCAACAAACTGAATAATAAAATGAACTTGGCCTCTTGGGCTTGAAGGTCCAGGGTTCCATCCCTTTGCCCTTGCTGTCATGGAGCTGCTCCTACTCTTNATTTCATCAGGCTTGATCAGGAATTAAATTGGCTTTTTGAAAGTTTAAAATTTAGATTTTCTTTTAAGGTCTCCATTATAATTGCCATTGCAAGCCATGAGATAAAATGTCCTACTGAGGGGGAAAAATACACCCCCAATCCCCCAACCCTCTCGATATCCTACAAGATCCTATTTCCTTATTCCTTCTCATAATTCCTACAAGATCCAATTCAGTTCTTACTGAAGTCGCTGGAAAGGTTTCTGTTGATTTTAATGGGTGTTGTATAAGGCTTCTTAATAGTTTATTGTTGTGAACTCTTTCACCTCAGTCACTAGTCACTGCTCACTATGTGGATTTGATGAGCGTGAGGCAGTTGCAAGCATAGCAAGGTGCTTTTTTAGATGTGCTTGCATATAGTTGCAAGCACAGCATCTCTTAAAACCTGCTCTAACCTGTGTTTAGGGACTTTTAGGCAGTGAAGAATATAATTTAATTCCCTTTGAGATTTCTTTAGGAGGAATTGGCAGCCCATCTTGCTTTGGGAAGATATTCGGCATGACAGTATATTGACTTTATAGACTTTCTTTCCCACATCCAGTGAGACACATTTACCACTGAATGCTCAACATAATGACAATCCTTAAAGTGCTAGAATGAAGTTCCCAAAAAAGATGTTTTCATTTTGCAATAAAGTGGAATTGTTTTCTGTAAAACATTTCAGTGAACATAAACCAATTAACCCTTTTCCCCGAATGAAGTACATACATGGAATTAATTTGTTAAAGGGAAACATCAAAATGTTTTCTATTTTGCTTGACAGTATGATAACACAATATACTGCTGTATCTTGATAACATATAAGGCAATAATCTGAGCAGGTTACAGAAATGTGTGCAAAATTGCATCTGTCATGCTGAGAACCTTTCTGTATAAAACATGTTTCCTTAGAATCACTGAAGCAAATCTTATTTAAATTGTCTTAAATTCCAGCACTCTGTCTTTTAGAACCAAATTTAGTTAGATAAAATGTACTCCATCTAAAAGGCAGATTCATAAATGGCAGAGGTGCTTTTTTTCTGCATAGTGTCACTTTTAAAAATTAAGTTCAAAGATAGTTACCTCAAACTTTTACTTAAATCTAGGTACTCATGCCAGTGTTAACATGTCCACCAGGAAAGCTTCCTGGCCAGCCTCTTCTGCTTCCAAATTAGAATCACCAAGCAGCAGAAATTGTTGAGAGATTTGTTCTCTGTGTAGTAATTACTCTTATTACTGAGGCGAGGTTTTCTTCTCCAGGGTGACCTGCATGACTCCATAGCTACAGAGTCATTTTGTGCAGGCTGGAAGAGCTTTGAAAAGAAAGACCAAAACATTAACCCTTTGCCCTGCTTTTCCACTGTCACATGGAGCCTGAGTACTAGGGAATTCTCCTGGCAAGTGGGGATGAATTGTTCATATCCCAGGAGGGACGGTTACTCTCAGTCTCCCAGCTCAGGGAATGTGGTAACGCAATGTTGAATTTTCCAAGTCTAATGGCTCTAACGTTCTGCCAATGCAAGAAACCATGATCCACAGTATCTTTTACAATTTGGTTATTTTAAAACTATGACCATTTTATACATTTCTATTTCTCTATTCCTATTAGAATATTGTTCCAGAAATGCTCTCCTCTGATAGGCAAAAACTTTCAATAATTCTTGTTCTGAGTTTATTCCATGGCCGCTTGCTTTACTCTTTTGCAATCTTTGTCCTTTAGCTTAAACAGCTCTTCTACCTTTAATGTTTAACTTTGTGATGTGTTTATATAAAGCAAACATATCCCCTCTTGGCCTTTCTTCTAAGAGATTCAGGAATCGAAGCATTCTTTTAGTTTTCCCTGTAAAACAGGCTGTCCAAAGCTCTGATCCTACTGGTTGCTCCCCTCTGTTGTTGCTCCAGTTAGAATGTGATTTGTCTTGAACAAGAATGACCAGAATTGCGATGGACTATTTCTAAGAAATTTTTGAAAGTGTCTTATATTAATGCCGTGAATACTTTCTTATCTACCAAAAAAATATTTCACACAATATCTTTCTAAAATAACTTTGCTTTTCCACTTGGACACATTATACTGCTGATTATTAGTCACTACAAATTTATATCCCCTCTCCAATTTCCATTTCAAACGTTTTCATGCATATTGTAAATTCATTATAGTTTCTACAGGTATAACTTTGCATTTTGCATTACTTAATTTCACCCAGATTCTATTTCTATAGTTCTCAGGGTGTGGCGCTGAGATTCTTTACGGTCTTTTGATAACGTCTGCCTCAAACAAGTTTCAGTAATGCAATTCCAAATAAGACAAGATGAAAACTGTTTTAAACTATGCTGGGCCTAATTTGTCATTATGTTGCTCTGTTTCTGAGTCACTGTAACTCCATGGAGTTCAACAGAGTTATGAAAGTGTAAGTTTGAATTAGCATATGAACCAGACCTTGCAATGTCCCCTTCCCTAATTGCAGGCCATGTTTATTTTCTCTAAAAGGTAAATTATTCATAAAGTCAGAGAGTGTACATGTATTATTTGAACAAATAGTAACTGACATATTGAAATCATGAGAATCTGCATTTTTTCCAGAATTAAACTCTGAGCGAGTGTCATTCCTAGTTTAGATATAGGGCTGTTAAACTAGAGGTTAATCACTGTTGTTTGTAGTCTAGGCTTATATCAGAATAAGGGTCTTATCAAAACTATTTATAAATATAAAAGACTTCTAATCATTCTGAAGTAATTTACTGAAAACAAATCAGAAGCCTCGTTAGGCTATTCTCTGATTTAAGCACAATATATGGAGAGAATAGAGTTCTACAGTGAGAGGTTATTGGAATCCCAAGGGAAGTGGTCATGGGCTCAAGCCTGCCAGAGTTCAAGGAGTGTTTGGACAATGCTCTCAGAAATAGGGTTTGATTATTGGATTGTCCTGTGTGGGTCCCTTCCAACTCAGAATATTCTATGATTCTGTGATTATGAAAATTTCCGTCCATTTGCAATGGCAGTTTTGAGGACGGGTTGAATGAAAGTTCATTAGAAGAAATGACCAACCCCGAAATTTATGAAAGAAAATGCAATTAATCAAAGTTTAATGTAAAAAATGAGATGCAAATAGAGAGCTCTGAAGTTACACCACAAAAAAACACAAATTTTCAACACAATAATAATGATCTTAATGCAAATTTGAAATACTTTTTTTTTTTTTTCTTCATGGAATTTTGACACAATTCTCGGGAGTTGATAATGTCAGGCCATTCTCACTTTTCTAAGATGCTTCCAAGGTCCTGAAGCTGCCTATAGTCCTAAGAACCCACCAGGCAGGTCCAGGATGGAGGCTAGCATCCATGAGGAGCATAGCAGCTCCTCATACTTCCAAGATGCCATGAAAAAAATGGTGAGAACTCTACTCGTGCAAATGAAGCAATAAAATCAGATATAGTAGAATAAATTTGCTCTCTTATCTCTGTTTTCTGTCTTGCTCTTATGCCAGTGTAATTTCTTAACAATTGTAGCAGTATTTAGAACTGCTGTAATTAGTCCTACTTTTGTGTTCACAGTCCAAAACCTGACCACCTGCAGGTGGAAATACTAATACCACTTACAGCTCAGGGATATAATTATTTAGATTTAAGCTTAGATGCAATTTTTTAGCAAGGACCCAGATTTTTATATATATCATGTTTTGAGTTAGAATGTGTTCTGACGAAGTTAGTATATTCTGTGAAATATCAAGCTGCGAAGTGACAAACTGTGGACAATCATACAGCTTTCCTTAAATTATGGTAAAATACTATATAACAAACTGACTGAGCCAAATGATTTTTTTTTTTCCTGTCTGTTAGCATTTATAAATTTTTTCTTTACAGATTTAGGTAAGAAAGTAATGCTGTAGTCCTTTCTGGAGTTTTAAACATTTGTTTTCATGTATTATACCTTTTACCCAGCAATACCGGTACTTTCAAATACTTTGAAAGGAACCTATGAATATTTCTGTGAACTCTGTTAGCAGTTGGACTGCTGACTATACGGATGTATTGCATGTAAAGTTCCATATAGATTTCAAAAGTCACCTTGATCTAAATGTCATGAGAATTTCACCAGAAATGAAAAAAAAAAAACCACTAAGGAGCAGACTCACTGCAAAAGTATTTGGACACTGTGCAAAGAAACACAAGGCAAGAGGCCTTCTTACCCCCTTGAGAAGGTAAGCAATCCTGATGAGACAGCTTGAATTCTTTGGATATCATGCTGGAGCCGGCTGGGGACATTGGCTCTAAGATCCTCCTTAGAGCAGTGGTCACAGGTGGGCTAGTGGTGTGTTAATGGCATCATTTGTGGGGTTCTCTGGTGCATGCCCTTACTGCAGTGGGAGGAAGGCCCCAGTCACGTATGCTGCACTTGTACCATGTTGTAATCCCTCTTTAGACACCCCCAGGGACAGTGGGTGCTGTCAGGATTGCCCTGTCTACACTTCCCATCTGGACACTTTTGATTCATTTTCTGCTCTCTTTCTAGTTCTCTCATGTTTTTTCATTGATACTCCTTCAGAATTAGTTGTTTTCCCTCTCTTTCTGTTTCTTGTAGTCCTTTCCTTTCCAGCGCAGTCTGAAGATTTGGCTCCGTCTCGGTCAGTGCTCTCAAAGGGAAAATGATAAAACAAGTGCAATAAAAGATTTTATTTAAATCTGCAGAAGCTAGGCATCTGAGACCCAGCACAATATGAAAATAATGTGCAAATTGTTTTTCTTCAGTTTTCTTCATATGTAATACTGGGAGGAGAGAAAGAAATTGTAGAAAGAATAAGTACTAATTTTATTTGCAAAATTTATTTTCAGAACTAGTGTTCTTTTAAAAATTATACCTGAAGTTTGTAGCAGTTTTCTACGAGAGTAGAGACAACTAAACCTCAGCATTCTACATTAAAATAGAACCCTCTACCCCTTTTTTATTTTAAATATTAGAATACAGATATATAGTAACTAGAAGGTTCACAGATAATTCAGAGGAAGAGCTAGGCTCAGGAAGCAGCAATCTCATTTGATATCACCAAACAGCAGAGAAGATGCCTGTGGAAATATGCAGCTGTTTGGGTAAAACACAAGGAGAGCCCTGAGTGCAGGAGCACTGACTACCTGTGCCTGCTGTGCAGCTGGCAGCAGGAAGTAATGAGGCCAGGGTTTCAATCACTTCGTGGCAGACGGAGTTAGATACAGGAACTAGGGCTTCACTAGTCAAGAAAATGCAGGCATTCTCTGCGGGGAAGGTCACAACATAGCTAGGGGGAGAGAAAGAAGAATAGAGGCAACCTAACACAAATCACAGCAAAGCGATCACTCCAATCTACAGAAATAACATCAGCATAGGAAAGATGGCCATTTTCAGTAAGTTCCTGAGAACTTTGTTTAAGATTCACAGAAAAACAGTATTATGTAACTAATTAAAATCTACTTTCTGTTGCTTGTGTTAATATGATTTTGTTTCTGTTTCTACATCCTCTGTAATGAATGGCTGTATAAATATTAGGTTTCCATATTATTGACAAGAACTGTCAAGGACTCTGAGAAGGGAGTTCAGCAGTAAATATGACTTGAAAATAATAATTCAAACTGATTACATCTGAGATACTTCTCATACAGCAGAATGCATAAATAAACATTGCCTACTTAGTCATTATATCTCCTGCCTGTGTCAAAATATATTCTCTCCTTTCTTTTCAGAATAATTCCTTTCATAAAATATTTATTTCACGGGGATCAGAGATGACACTTTGGTCCCACTGACACCAGTGACAAAATAATCTGCGGATCCTTCAAAGGATCCAAAATATAGAATCATAGAATCAAACTGAATTTCTGGAACCCATACTGGACCAAAAGCACTCTGTTAGCTAGATGCTGATGGCTCTGTCTCCTGTGAATTTCTCCAGTCCTTTCTGGAAATCATTTTAACTTTTGGCTTTTAGATTATCATGTGGCACAGTCCCACAATTTAATCATGCTGTAATAATAGTAGTTGCAGTAAGTGCCTATAATTAACTGTTATAGTGTATTGTTATATTGTTATAATTATACACAGTTAAATGTTATTGCTAACTGTTATAGTTAATATCTACGAACTATCATAGTAATTTCCTATTCACTTTGTCTACTATTAATGACTCAAATATTGGAGTAATACATGTTGTTGTTGTAATTATTTCTTCCTTATAAGACAGTTTTCCAAAACACTGTGTCTTCCTTTCTTCAGAAAGTCTTTTCCAAGCTGAAGAATCTTTGTTTAGTCTCTTCTCATACATATAGAAGGGCTCCAAACCCTGTGCCATCCATGGTAGATTTTTCCTACTTACCCTGTCTGCTATGGGATGACCAAAACTGTGTATGTTGTTCAAGGAATGAACAAACTCTGTATTTACATGGTGACATTGTTTTGTTTTCTTTGTTTCCTGCTAAATGTGCTTTTGCTTATTTTTGACTTCTGTTAAATATAGTGGGTACACTTTCAGAAAACATTCCACAATGACTCCAAGATCTGTTACTTGAGTGGTAGCTCATTCAGAGACCATTATGTTATGGGAATACTTAAGATTTTCTCCCTATGTGCGATATATATATATTTTTCATTTATTGTCAAATCATTTTATCTGCCATAATCTGTCAATTCATTCAAGATCTTCAGCTACAGATGTTCAGATATCTTCAAAGAATCGGTTCTTTGCAGCTTTAAGTATAACTGTAATGAGTAATATTCTGTCATCTGAAGAAAATGTTACCTTATTACTCATTTTTTTTTTCCATACCCTTTATTTCATATTCATACAGAAAAGCATGCAACCCAGCATAGATCTCTGTGCACTCTGTTAGTAACCACCTTCAAAAATATAGTTAATTCTGATTACTGAGAGCTGAAATAAGCACAGGTTGCCCATAGTATCAAATCATTAAGTTTTTAGGCAAGAGAGGGATATGATCTTCCTCAGTTTGGTGAACGTGATTTTTTGTCGTTTGATATTTTTCCAAGTAGAAGAAAAACAAACACCAAATTTCATTGTAGATCGAACATTCCACATCTTTTTTTTTTTTTTTTTTTCCTGTGTTTTGCAAGAGAAATAGTTATTAATATGAATTTCTTTGTTTTCCACTGCCAAATCCAGGAAGCTGATTATCCCCTAACCCTAATCTTAAAACCCATCATGATTTTAAAATCTATTTTTAAGAGGAATTTTGTGGCAGAAATTTCTCTTCCTTACGTCCCCTAGATTGAATTGCTTAATCCAGGCATTTTACAGCTATATCTCCATCAGTGATAGATGAGAAGTCAATTACTGCCATAAAAGTCTCTGTCTGCCTGTCCTTAATATGAGACATAAGAGCCAGGGAAGAGCTTGTCAGGAAAAAGTTGGATCTTTGGTTCTCTGATATTCTTTCTCACTTCGGTCTGGTTTTGATAATTAGGAAACAGCTTCTTTTTCACTCAAAATGGTTGGCACTCTGGGTCCATAAAGACATTGACAAAATAAAGATTTCTAGGAGTTCCAGCGAAGTTAGTGGAAATATAACACTAGAAGGGAAGTATGATTTCCTAGTGAAGCTTCATATATTAGCAAAGTATTTGCATTAAAATATTCCTTTTTTAAACATTACCTTGTCCATAAATTGTCATGTTGGTGTAAAACTAGAAGAACAGATGCCTTTTGTTTTATGAAGCACTTCAGTAAAAATATGACACTATTCTGTGCGTTTGAAAAATGTATCTGCAAACCTTTTCGCAATTACTGCCCCGCTTTAGAAAAGTCTGAAAAAGTTACATGTGTAATATTATTAATTCTAGTTTTGTTTTTGTTTTCTACATGGAATAAGCACTAACCTTACTCATTTATTTAAAAATCAATATCATAGAGAGAACAAATTGCTTTTATGTCTTACTTTACGGTGTTATGGCTCACATTGTATTATTGCAATAAATGCAGAAATGTTAGCACTGTTTAAATCAAAAGTGAGCATAAGCTGTTTACAGACAGCAAGCTCAGCAAACAAAAGTAGCATTATGGAAAAGAAAAACAAAAAAAAGTACTTTGTCATCTGATCATTCTCTGCAGTTTACATTTAAAATTAGATTTAAAGCTGTTGGCTAATAGATGGACAATATGTTTTTCCATACATGATATTAAATAATGCATATTCTGCTTTTCTTATTTAAAAGCTGTTATCTGTCAATACAGCTAGAAACAGTGATGATGCCTAATTCTCGTTGAAAATAACAATACTCATCTATTCCACATTGTTTCTTACACTTATTGTGATTTTCAGAACTGTTTATTTTTCCAAGTCAGTGATCACAGAATATTATCCAAGCTTTCCAAGAGTAATGACTAGCAGAGTCTAGCTCTATGAATGTGACATATTAATACCTAAACATATTTGTATTATATTCCATGAGCAAATCATATATAATTAAATTATATTGCAGGTAAGGGGTAGCATGTAGATGTAACGCTCCAGCACCATACAGGATTCAGTGGATACAGGCCACTGCTGATCCTTACTTGCTGTGGGACAGATGGGGGGGAATGAAAGAAGGTGACCTTTCTCTGTGTGTTGGCTGCACCTGTTCTTTTGCTGTGATGTGTGGATTCAATCCCCTCAAGGGCTGCTTTCTTTGGCGTGCTGAGATCTGCCTGAAAATAAAGATGCAAAGGTTTTCCTTTCGCTTTAGCATCCATCTAGAACATATGCTTTAGGCCTCGATTGTCAAGGAGAAATTGATTTGGGTTCAGTATCGTTTAACTTATTCATCAGTGACTTGGATGGAGGGATAGAGTGCCTCCTTAGCAAGCTTGCTAATGATACAAAAGTGTGAGGAGTGGCTGGTACCCCAGAGTGCTGTTTTGGCATTTGAAAGGATCGCGACAAATGGGAAAGATGGGCAGAGAGGAACCTGTTGAAATTTAAAAAGGCAAGTCCTGCACCTGGAGAGGAATTATCCCAGGCACCAGTATAGGCTCGGAGCTGAGCTCCTGGAAAAGAGCTCTGCAGAGAAGGTCTTGGGGGTCCTGGTAGTCAACAGGTTGACCATGAGCCAGCAATGTGTCCTTGTGGCAAAGAAGGCCACTGGCATCCTGGGGTGGCCAGAAGGTCGAGGGAGGTGATCATCCCCCTCTACTCAGCCCTGATGAGGCCTCATCTGAAGCACTGGGTCCGGTTCTGGGCTCCCCAGTGCTTGAAAGACTGGAGCTCCTGGAGCGAGTCTGTCAAAAGGCTACTAAAATGTTGAGGGACCTGGAGCACCTTTCTTATGACGATAGACTGAGGCAGCTGGACCTGTGCAGTCTGGAGAAGAGAAGGCTCAGGGGGAATCTGATCAATGTCTATAAGTATCTGAAGAGAGGATGTCAAGAAGATGTGGATACAGTCTTCATAACAATGCCCAGCAAGAGGACAAGAAGCAATGGGGACAAACTGAAAGCTGAAGTGGGAGCAGAGCTGATCCTGCTGCACTTGCAGCTGACAAAAAAATAAGTGGGTATGGGTTATAACAGCTTTAGAACTCCATGCCAGCCTAACAGCATGATTGGGTCTGCACTACCTTGCAAATTACACATTCTTCCATAAAGTTAAGCCCTTCTGGGCCTTTCAAGAGAAGCACTTTCAGTGATCAGACTTGTATAGGACCTGTTATTTATCATGTTTAACACAGCTTGTAGAATGAAGTCTTACTGCAGTTGTGAGCATTAGTGAGAAAGGCTGGGATTCACAAAGCATCATAACAGAATTAAAGGTTCATCTATCACAGACTTGTACAGTTATCTTAAAAAAACTCATGATTCTTTTACATCCATTTATTTTAGAATATCTAAATGAATAAAGAAAGCCATTGCATTCAACTATATTATCATCATGCCTCAACGTACTTAAGAAGATGCATAATCATAGCATGAGAATAGTTCCATTCCCGTTTTGCCCCATCCCTGGAGACCATCAGGGTCAGGCTGGACAGGGCTCTGAGCAACCTGATCCAGCTGTAGGTGTCCCTGTTCACTGCAGGGGAGTTGGACTAGATGGCCTTTAAAGGTCCCTTCCAACTCGAATGATTCTATGATTCTATGATAAAGGGACAATGTGTGCTTAGATTTAAGGACATTTAAGTATTTTGTTATTCAAGGTGTGATATTTCAAGAAAAAATACCGGCTTCTGTGCATCAAATAAATGTTTAGATATCATATAGCTAATTGGAGGATGAATCACTTGTATAAAGTGCAGCAAAATGAAAAGTTTGACTGATCAAACGTTTTCTGCTTTTAATTAAAGCAGAGAGGTAATAGAGTTATTACACCAAGGTTTCTTTGATGGCTTCCAAAACATCTTATGGAAGAGCTAGTTTTACCCTTACTTACAAGAAATTTTTTAAAATGTCATTTCATGTTCCTCTGCAAGACTTTGTCCAGGGGATCTTTATGGACCTTGACAAAATTCTGGCTTTACAAGTTGGCTTAGATATTTCTGCAGGGACATTGAAGTAACATGAAGTAAAACACCTGTGAATGAGTATCAGGAAGACCAGTTCTTTCCTTAGGAGATAATTTATTTTCCTTCTTATTGATAAGGTAGAATTAGTATACTGTAAGATTTAAAATTTTGTATTGGCATTGTGCAAAAAATGATAAAAGTACTGTTGGACAAAAAAGAAATAGATACCTCATGAGAGAGAGAGGGAAGCCAAGATCATAGAAGAGGGAGAAGGAGACGGTGAGAGTGAAAATGTGCAACCGAGCATAAATTTTGTAGTCCAGGAGTGATAGCACTCAGTTTGAAGTAAAGCATAGCTGAATCTGATCTTAAAGATCACGTTAGCTTTAGTGAGATGCCATTTGGAGTAGTTCATTGAGTAACTGATACTGATGTTTTGGTAAGTAATTAGTGTTGAGTTTCATATGGAATGGTTTAAGTATTAGGATTTTATTCCTACAGATAGGATGACATATTTATGAAATGTTAACTCTGCTATTAATTCCACTCAATTGGGCTATCAAAGAAAATAAGAAACTGGGAACAGGCATGCAATCTATTTTTTATTTCTTACTCTTGTATAATTCAGTCATGGATTGAGAAAGAATTGTCAGAGAAGTGACTGGACTGGAATGGTGTCTTGTTGAAGACAATTGTACTGCAATGGTATAAGTTGCATTGTACCAGGCTTCTTCTTGTTGAAAAAGAAGAAAAGATGGGAACAATTTTTAGTGATGTAGAATAGTTTCAAGAAGAGTATCAACTGATAATTTCCTCCTATTCAGAATTGTAACCTAGCTCTTCAAGGCAATACTCTTTATTGCAGAAATACTTTTTACTCCATGACTAGGGGTTTCCAAGGTCCCAATCCAGCAAAATGTTGACACAAATAATCAGCACTAAGCAATTCCTTTTACTATATTTGCATCCAGTGCAGCCCTTTAGACTTTCCACAAGGCTGTGATGTGAATGAAATGTAAGCATACATTCAGAGCAAATATTTATTAAGCTCTAAATATTAAGTATTATCAATTCCAGCCTAAAAGAAGTATATTCAGAACATAAATATGACTTTTGACTTTTGTCACTCAAGACCTTTTTTCCATGTGTAAAAATGAATAAAAAAAAAAAGAAAAGAAAAGAAAAGAAAAAAATCAAGTTTGTCTCATTTGCATTTACACTTAGAGTCTTGAACATCTCTTTTGTTCACTGGCTCTCTCAAACTTTATTCCCAAAGATGTTACCAGACTGGAAACACTAAAGCAGCTCCTAGTACCAAAAAGCTGTGTTTTTTCCTGAAGTGGTAACCCTTCTGATTTCACAGAGAGAAATGGGAAGCAGGGGCAAAAGGCAGCCAAAACTTGCTGACCTGATGGCTCACTGCTTACATTTATATTTAGGTTGAGCCTGAGGTTGCTGTACACTCACAGCAGCTTCTGCAAAGCCAATTGTTTTGTGTCAATCTATAGAGTAATTATATAGGTTGCTAGTTTAAGCAAGAAATAAAGTTTGTCGTTTATACTTTTCTTTCCTGTTAAAATCATTTCCAACATTGATAATCCTTTTCTTTGCAGCACTGGTTCTAGCATTTAATTGAACTGTGGACATTTTAAACCTCAGGCACCTCCTTCCTGAACTTTGTAAATTGCTATTATTAGCCTGGGTACCTTTCCTTATTTCCTGCAATATAATTGCCAGAACAGCCTTGTCTTCCTCTTATGTGATTATTTCAAAATCATCTGATGTGCCTTGAGTCAAAGAGAATGAGAGATGTTCCTTCAGTGAAACAGGTCATTCAGTTTATTTGCAAGACTGGCAGGCTCCCAAATCTTCCTATTTTTTTTTTTTCTCTTGGGATCTACTGTACCTCCAAGAAAGACATAACCTGGCAACATAACATTCTAGAGTAAGACAGCATTGCTGTTGGGGAGAAAAAGTAATTCTCCATGAAATGAGGTCAGTAGTCCCTTTCCCCTCTCTCTCTACCATATAGTCATGATTCTTTGGTGTCAGCGTAGCTCCTGTTTAAATCAGAAGGAGACAGGGGAGATAAGGAAGAGATGTTATTCTATAAATGTTCTAATATTCTATTTATCTCTCCCCATGGCACTACACCTGCTAAGTCCTCCTGCCGTTGATTGAGAAGGCTTGATGTCCCTTCAGTGTGCTTGGTCTGCTGGCAAACAATTTCCATTGAGACCCTTTCTGAAGCAGCCCCACTAACATGTATCTGTTCTTTATTATTGGTAGAACGCGGAGATTTAATGTCAGAGATTTTAAGCACAGAGATTTTAAGCTTAATATGATATGAATTGGGAGAAAAAATGGGCATTCTTTTTTTTCTATATCAATGGTTCAAATCTGAGATTATCCAAGTTTAATTTCCCACCTGTAAAATGTGGGAAACTCCTCAAGGTAATGACCCTAACCTGGTGTTGAGAGGATGATTTTTGACAAAGCAAGTGACTGCCATGATGCAAGAGATTTAGCGCTGAGACAGACTGACTCATTGTTTTAAATCTTCAAATTTAAAAGTGTATGTTCTCTGACATATTTAAAAAAATACTTATCTGTATCATAATTTGATTATTAGATTTTTATCTTTCTTCTAAATAGAACTCCATTTTACCTATGTCAGTAACGATGGTGACAACCTTCTGAAAGAATTCAAGTGTACTTGGAGTTTCTGTCTTTTATCTTTTATCCTCTGCTACCTATTTTTTTACAGATGTTGAAAAATATATCTTTGCTTGCTTTAATGTTCAGGTTGTTTTTCCCCTTGGTCAGATTTTTTTTTTTTTTATTTCTTTCATCAAAGTTGGAATAAGTATTATTTTTTAGNCATCAAAGTTGGAATAAGTATTACTTTTCAGTCTGTTGTGTTTCATGCTGAGAAACAATAACGTTCCTGAGTAGCAAGTAAAATGAATGTATTATAATATTCAAAATAACAGATTTCAGTCTTATTTAATTATATTTAATAAAATGTATCTTTATCTATTGCACCAAAAAAAATTGTTTGCCTCTTTTGGTATTCTTGCTACTCTATTGAATTCAACATGTGTCTCATGGTTTACACTTACTCTGTGTTTCTGTGTGAAAAAAGGAACATTCACTCTTGTCTTTTTACCTACACAATATTATAATGTAAATAATAGCTCATATGAAATCTGCAGGCATTTGTCTTATGAGAAAAAAAAAAAAGAAAACCAAAAGCAGACAGAAAAAAAAAATATTTTTCTTGTACATGTTCAGAAACAGTTTATTTCAAAATCTGAATGTTGCTAAATAACAAGAAATGCAGCTACATGCCTCATTAAGGATTTAAGGAATTCATTAAAATGCTTCCAACTTTTCTTGAGTAAGAGGCAAAAATACTAGCAAAATGTCCAAGCTGAGAATAGCACTCAGACTATTGCTGTGCCTATTGCTGCAGTTGCTACAACAGATCTAATAACTGGGTTATTCTTAAGCCTCCACCTTGAAAGTACACTTAACATTTTAAAAATGCTTTCTGTGGGTTGGTGAGGGAGTTTTGTAAGAAAGTGCTATAGAAATATAAGGCACAGAAAAATCTTTTAATTCATCAGTGCTTGAATATAAGTTACACAAGAAGACTTTAAACTGTCTCACAGATAAGTGATACTTCTGCTGAGCTGACCCATCCTATGACACGATTTAAGTATTTTTTTTTCCTGTTTATGATCTCTTATTTGTTCTATTACACTTCAAAGTTGTCTTCTATCATTTGAGACAGCTCCAGCAACTTTCATCTTCAGGACCTTGTATGCTTTACTTAATTAAGTGATGTACGGGTTTTAAGATCGGGAGTTTGGACATAAAGGATTACGTTAACTGACATAGAGCTGATCTGATCTGAGGTGTCGTGTGATGCGGTTATTTTCATTTTGATCTCAGTTCAACGATAATCTGCCCCTAACAACCAAATAAAGATGACTTTTCCCCAATCCTAATCACACATAAGGAATTAGTAATTTTTTTGTTATGAAGCAGATCTTTTATAGAAATGTTATTGTATATAGCCTGAATATGCAAAAAAATTACTCTGAATGCACAATATATTACCTATTTGCATCTATGAATATATACTCTGAATATATATTACAGTCATGTATTAGTATAAGTCATGTATATTTTTTAACTTTTAAATAAAACAGGGC
>VXAV01004431.1:129905-157745 GCA_013399715.1 Alectura lathami
AATATCAAAGATGCGTGATCCCAAACATTCAAGTTTGCAGTTAAGGGTAGTGCTGCACAAAGGTAAGTAGTAAATGCTGTTTATTGGGGCCTCACTCTGATAGCTAACAAACACCTTCCATATCATACTATAAAGCTGTATTCCTTCTTCATCTTTGGACTCTTCTCAATATGGACATTGCTGAAGTTGTAGCTACAACTCATTCTGGTAGGGTGTTGGTTCCAGTGGTTTCTGCTACCTGCCTGGTTATAAGCAGTGCTAGCACTCTACTGCCTGGCATATGCAATATCAGTGGTTTGAAGAACAGCATTACTGTGTACTGGCATAGGAACAAATTAAACATGGTATAACAAGGGGTGCCTTTAAAATATTTCCTGCAGCACCATAAAGCCTTCAGTGAGCTATTTTCATTCAGTGTGGAGGACAGATAGTGAAATTTGTATGAGGTTATTATACTTATGTGCAGTGTACTTTACTCCTTCTTCCTGCTGTTTGAAGACAAAGGGGACTTGGCCTGTAGCTACCAGTTCTCAGCTAGCTCCTCTCAGAGAAAGTATTTCAGTGATGCACTATTTTCATTCCTACCTAATTTTTTGTGTGTATATACTTTTACAAATGCTCTAATAGTTCTAGCAGTGTTGCCTGGTCCCTTTTCAGGCGTTCAAATGGCTTGCCACTAGGATATCCCTAAACACAGCAGGGTAAACATGCAGATCTCTGAATCAGGCTCCCTCTTTGAAATGATGGGTTATGACAGAAAAATACTGTAGGAGAGAATGTTTCCAGAGAAGGCTTGCTGATAAGATTAGTGGTAGTGCTGATACTGGCTGTGTTTGACATAGCACGACAGACCTTCACAGGCTCTGTTGTAATAACATTCCAGTTTTAGACAGAAAATGATCAAAAGAAATAAAATAGCTGATCAGCCTATTTCTACATCTATAATTGTCACCAAATACATTAAATGGCAAGAATAATTTTATATTTAAAAAAAGAAAGAAAAAAAAGAAAATGCATTATCTAGAGAAGAGTTTAGATAACTCAAACCATCTTAATTCCTGTGTCAGGACCTCTGATCCAATCTCTGACCTGAAAAAAAACCCCTTCAGTTTCCATATAACTCATAAACTATGGATTTCAAAGTTTACCACTATGGTGAGGTTGTGAAAGAGGCAAATCTGTACTGGGAATAAAAAATGTTCTGTTGTCATGTTGGCCATACCTTATGTAAGCTTTAAGTATGAAATCAAACTGTCCTAGATGCTCTCTGATCTGGCTGCAAATGGATACTGAGTCCTTTATGCTGCATGCTCAAAGTGGCAAAACGTGACACTAGCTATATTATTCTCACTACTTCAAAGTTTTTAGGAAATGATGTATTTCCACACTCTTGGTGTGGAGCAAGGGCCCCTCGCTCTTGGTTATGCCTTTGATCTTGACCTCTGTTTGGCAAGGTAATGCACAAGCTTCAAGCACAATTGTGATACTGAATTGTCAGATTCATACTTTTGGAAGAAATATTACTGTCTTTTGGTTTCCAGAAGAAGTGACTTTACATAAATAAGATGAAAACAAAAATGGATTTTTATTGTCTTTGTAGAAAAAACCTAAAATCCCCAAATTTTGGCTAATCAACTGTATAACCAACTACAAATTTTGGCTAACCAACACTCACAGCAGCATTATTAAAATTTGGCGTCCATCATTTTAAACTTCCAAGTCCATAACTAGCAAGTGCATTTGGTGATGAGTAGTCAGTTTGATTGCAAATAACTGGTCACAACTGTGGCTTGAAAAATAAATGAAACCAAATGCAAGTCATTTTGCCGGACTCCGTGAGTAACCTTGATACACAAACTTGCTTCAAAACATCAAGATAGATCTAAACTTGTGGAATGCATTGGCAAAATGGGGTAATTTTCAGTCTCTATTATTTTGGCAATATAAGTACCCGAGGAATAGAGTTTTAACCTAAATTATCATCACTCTAGCTTTAGGGAGTAAGGATTCTTTAAACCTTAAAAATAGTAAAATATCACAAACACAGCACGTATTTGTCTTCTCTTCATCTTGTCCTAATTCAAATATCATGGTATTTACTGTTTACTGTAGCTTAATCTTAGGAAACTTCTGTCTGAAAAANTGTCTACAGACGTTAATTGGTAGTTGCAGATGCATTTTTTTTTTTCTTCTCTTTGATTCAGTACTGCTGAACTTATCTTCCTTTCTGGAGTGAAAGTTAATCCTTTGTGTGAAATAACAATAGCAAATAGAAAGACAGGTAATTATTTCCAAAAACATGAACTGATCTGTTTGAAACTGAACATCTATAGACTAAGCTACATCAAATTTTAAGACTGCTTCTGAAAATTATGGATGTGTAAAAGAGTGCCCCAAGGGCATTCAAAGTTTGACGGACCAAAAGCGTGTCCCATTTTAACCATAACAATCTGCTATAAATGATTTTATAAGATGTAGCAGTATTTTGGAATGTGGGAAGAATAGGAAGAATAGGCTGGCATACCTTATGTGCAGTGCAGAATTCTTTATCAATTGCATTAATAGGAAAGAAGGTAATCCTATGTGAAAAGATTCTCATTTGTAAAAGTGAAATAGTTAAAATGTTACAAAGTGGATGATTATTCTTAATTTTTGGATTACTCTAATTTGGCAGCTTTGTTATCTAGCAAATCCATATGCAAAAGACAACTGACCAGAATATTAAATATTACCACCAGTTGGATAAGAGGAGCCCTCAGCACTATAGATGTTTTTTAATAACTGCTACAGCTAAAATAGATCTCAATTAGTGAGAAAAAGCTTTCTCAGGATTTCCAGATGCTGAATTGTAAGAATGTGAATTCAGTGAGGATTAAGGCCAAGTTTTGCAAATGGATTTAGGAGTAGGAATAACATATCACAAAATCTCTTTCTCCTGGATTTAGAAGTATGAAGCTGGAGTTCACTGCTTTAAACTGCATGTAGGTACATTAATTATTCTTCTGTGTGCCAAGAAACAATTGACATTTTTTGCATTTAAAGTGTGATTGAAAGCAGCAGGCTATGCTCTGTGCTATGGGAAGATGGGCTGGAGGGGGCAGAAGAAGTGTGCATACAACTTACAGCAAGGCTTCTTGTGAAGAAGGAGCCCACACTGTCTGCTGCCTACTTAGGATGAGATGAACCAGCAGGAGCAAAGCTATGTGGAGGTCAGGTGGGGAACACACTCTTTGCCCTGGAGTACTTGTGTCTTAGTCACTAGATAAAGTAAAGAAACAGCACCTGCAGCAAAACCTGGAACCCAGGTTCTCCTCAGAACTCTCTCTGCGCCCTCTGCTTTAAAACCAAGAGCTCAAAATGTGCCCACAAACAGGAGCTCACAGACCAGTGGCCTTACCACTTACTCTCACTTTCTTTTGATTATAGGGAAAGGTTTTAACTTAGACTCCATTAAGTGGCTGTTGTTTAGTGGAATGAGACTGGGCTAAAAGACTTTAAGTAGTTTTCTGGAAACCTTGTCGCAACTATAAAAATGGTATTGTCATTTTTTTTTTTTAGACTTAAAGTTTAACTTTCAAACTTTCAAATGTTTATTATATCAAGAAGAAGAGAAACTAAATTGGTAGCTATTGATTAAAATGTCTGCAGACAAAAAAGAGAATTATAAAAGTAAATATATATATATATTTGTATAGAACTGTAGTCCTGTTGAATGACAAGAATCTACATTCAAATAGCAGTGTGATTTATGCTTATGGTAACAAGAAAACTTGAAGCAGAAACTAGTTTTCTGCATACACTGAACTTGCATTCATGTGAAAAAAATCTGATGATTGTAATAGAACTATCTGTGGGAGTAAAATTTACTGTAGAGTATGAAAAGTCCAAGAAGGTTTATCATATGATATACAACATTATACAGGTATTAGGCAATACAGATTCATTCTATGAGGTGCTATTTTTTTCCTAGATAACTCCCTGACTCCTTAATTCCACTGAAGCTTATGAAGATGCCATGCTTTTGTGAAGTTTGAACCTCTGTTCAGAAAAGAGTGAAAGGCTGTATCATTTGCTGTAACATATTTCTTCTATTATTCTCATTCAGAAATACATTAACAACGTTTGAATGCAGTATTAAAAAAAAGTTTGATTTGCTTTTTTAAAATGAGCCTGGTTTCAGATTTTTTTGGTGCTGTGTTTTTTTTTTTTTTTTTCTTTTCCCTAGGAATCTAGCTCTAGTTTTCAGGACCTATCTGTCATACTTTGCATGAAGTTGCTTAGGCAGTGCCTACTTAATACTTTCCAATTGCTGTGCTGTGGATGGAACATGTGGAATGAAATATGGAGCAGGTATGATATTTAATCTGTATTTATTTTTATACAATTTATAGTTATGTCTTTTTTACATTTGCATATTATAAAAGCAGAGCATTTGCAGAAAAAAGTTTTGTTGAGAATATTCTCTGTACAGCTATTGAAGCTAGGCCTTGATGGTGGCTGCTGATCCAGTAGACTGATAAAGGTGAAGCTGCTGCAGTTCCTTTTCCCCACATTTAGCCAATAAAGAGGTTGAGCATGTATTTCTAATAGACACACGCACTCCCAAAATGTGTAAATATATTTAGATGTGTCCAGCCATACAAACCAACGCAGACAGAAAAAAACAGCATGTATGGACTCATCCTGTTACCTTCCCTGGCTGGTCAGGATGAAGATGAATTAATGGCAATATGCATATACACATACATATGATGTACCTCTCCAGCAGCTGGGCTCCAACACTCAGTCTGCCCCATGGCTGCTACTGAAACCCAGTGTCCCCAGTTCCTGGCAGCTGGGCATGGCATCTCCAAGGCCACAGCCGCGTTCCAGCTGCTTGTACAGATCCCCAGATCCCCCATGTGCAGACACAGAGAGACATACGTGCAGATCTCAGCCGGCCCACAGACTCCACGGACTCTCCTTCAGTAGCTGACCCCTTTCTTGTCTCACTCACAGAAATGTGTGCACATGCCCACACCAGACTCATGGCCACATCCATGCCTGGCTCCTGAGCCGTGTATTCTTCTATTCTCTGGCTAGTCCAGGTTGATATTTGCCAGTGATTTCTCAGTGACACAAGTACCTTCATGGTGTGCATACAGTATCTGCAGTTGCTGGCTTCTCACCGGGCAGTCCCTCTGACCTGTGTTCTGACTGCAGTTACTGGCACTGAGATCTGTTTGGTCATGCCCTGTGGGTGGGGTTAACACCCATCAGATAAGGCAAAGGGAGCAGCTGCCCAGGTCTCCTTGCTGATGAGAGTCCCTGCCCAGATTCATGATGGGATGCAGGGGAAAAGCCTCTCGAGGCTGCACAGGAGTTATGAGATGTTTAAGGGAGGAAGCAAAGGCGGGGAAAGGGAATGATCAAAGTGTTTTGGGGAGGAACAAGTGTGGGAAAACAGACAAATAAGGGGATAAGAGGGGCTGGTCACACATAAATAGTATTTCATTGCCACATATTTCAGTGGCTGCACTTTAATGCCACCTCCCTCCTCAGAAATATCAGCTCTCCTGGTGCAGCTGACAGACGTGTGACCAGAGTGGTGCTAATGGTACAACTGTAATTCACAGGGAGTGTTCATGGGATATATAATCTGCTGTGAGACTATACTAGGTGTTTATTCCCTGCTTGGGAATATGTCATTTGTGTAGTAATTTCAACACATTAATTTCTGAATATAATTTGAAAAGTAGAAGGTGTCATCTTCTTTTCTTTATACATTAAAAACTGCATTTCTGTAAGAAGATAAAACCAAATTTGAAGCACAAAGGGATGAAGGAGTTACAAAGTATCTTAAAGTAACAGATTTCTATAGTCACTGTACTTGCTTAAAAGCATCTCTGGTGAAACTGAAGGAGTTATTTGAGGAAAAAAACAATGCATTTTACATTGTGTATCTGCTCAGTATAATACCTGGAACCCCTCAATACCTACAGATAGATTAACTTGGAACATTGTTATCTACTTAATTTAAAAAGTTTCAGATTAAAAAAATTTCAGCTAAGAGGATGGAAATGTTGCATAGGTCTCATTATTTTGTGCATCCCCTTTGAAAAGTCTTCAAACAGGTTTTGCTATAAATCAAGTTAGAGGGTTTATAAGAAAGAACAAACAGGAATGAATACTGTTCAAACCTTTAAACCTGGTGATAACATTTTTCTGAAGAGTGACAATAAAAGCATAATGACATATCATACAGGAATGAAAGAAGCAGAAATACCTAGAGTTTTGAAGACTAAGTCTTTTGGTACCAAAGCACTTTTGTGGATGAGACAAAGAACGGTGACTGGCAAAAAGAAACAACTGTAGGCTCTTTGACATGAATTCTCATTTATCTGGTGAGTATGACTGCAATCCTGTCAACAAATTTAGGCCATCTTATTTGTTTTTAAGTAGTCATAAACTCCTGGATTTTCAAGCAGTAAAATTGAATATGATGCTTTTATACCTTTACTCTAAATAGCTAATGAAAAGGCAATACCACTGCTGTTGCAATGGAAATGACTTAAACACTCTCAATTCATGAAGGTTTCATGATCTGCTGTATCCAGCAGCAGACATTTAGAATATTTAGATGCTTCAATGACTGTGGAATACACTCGGCTGCTGGTTTAATCAAGAGGATTGATACTAGAGCATCTCATACAGGTTTCATTCTTGAAGAGTGAAATCTAAAGCTTCTGACTCTTTAAGTGACAGCTGCTGAAATCAGGCTGAGGCATTCATGTAGATTCTTCCTGGTTGTAATGGCTTGAGAAGTGAAGACAGAAGATATAATAATTCAAATATATATTGTGAATTTATGAAATTTTTGCTTTCTGTGGTCTGACACTGCCTAAGCTGACAGCTTTACAGGTTAGAATAAGACATATTTTTGACCAGATTATTTTATTTTATTTTATGAGTTTAAACCATAGAGTTGTCATATTTTAATGGGTGAGATAAGAAATATGGGAGTAGTTCCCTCTTTCTGACTAGCTTTCACTAAGTATGGAGAAATCCGTCTGACACTTTGTAAAGCACAGCAAATTATTAAATGATTTAGAACTCTTTCTCTAGTTCACATACCTGTCTGTTTTAGAGGCACTTGGCCTTTTGATCAGGTGTCTAATCAGCTGATATTCCATGGGTGCAGACAGCTTTTGCACTCACAGTAGCCCTGTTCTGAAGTTAATCTTTCAATCAAGTGCACTTCTTGCACATTGCTTATGTTCAAAAGGACATTTTGGTACGTACAAACCAGAAGTCTCTTAGAGGAAATTGAACTGCGAGTCACACTTTAGTTTAGTTTTGAACTGTTTACTTTAGCTGTGAACATCGTAAAAGTTCAGTCTAGAGATTGATTCTTCATAACATGTATGTGGTAATGACATTTGGTCCACAGCACATAACTGAAGATAGTATGAAGTTAAATCACAGACCATGCAGTGAGTTGCTGCTTGGTTTCATCACCAGCTATTTTGATCTGCTGGTCTTCCCATGTTGTGCTAAATTACTTGCTAGTATAATCTAGGTCAATAAATACCTTCAGGTATATAGAGCAGAATATGAAGAGACAATCTCTTAAAATAATATTTATTTTAGAATATTTTTATTATATTTAATTACTTTTATTCATAGAAGCTGTGTAAAAAGCTATTTTCTTTTTGTTTATTTTCCCCCAATATATGAAAAAAAGACACAGAGGGGAAAGTACTATGTCTTTGATCTGTCCTGATCCACAGCTCCTTTGGCAGTTATGGTGATGACGGGCAATCTTTGATGAATTTGTTCCTGTCTCACTGAGATAGAAAGTCAATGCAATTCGCCATTTGTCAACTCTATGTGATAACAGGTAGTGCCAATATCTTGTCAACGGTGCTCTTGTGCAAGTCTTTTATATGGCAATCAGTATATATTGAATGGAAAACGTATACAAGGAGAAGGTAGATAAAAACTGTGTCAATATTTTAGGGCCAGGTGCATCAGGATTCAGTGTCAAAGCAAGACCCAATGACAATATAAAGTTATTTTTTTTTTTTCCTTAAGAATATAGATGTCTATTTGAATGTTACATGAAGGTCATGCTGATCTAGTAACAGCTTAAGTGACCATCATAAAATTATTCTTGGGTATTAAAATGTAGGTAAGGTATGTAATTTGAAGATATATTGCAGGGTACATGTGGCATACAGTTAAACTGTTGAGCATATTCATGTGGATGATTATACGGGAAGCAAGTTCTTTAATTTAGCTGCAAAAGTATAATGAGAGCTAGTGTTCTTATTTCAAGGTGAAGCTAAATAAATTCAAGGTTGAAAAAGAAAGTGCATATTTCTAAAAGTAAAAGTAATTAATCTTTACAAAATCTTATCATGAGATGTAGTGGATTTTTGCTGCCTAAAAACTTTAAATAAATCCAGTGTCTTATAAAAAGAGGTGCTGCAGCTAAAACAGGAGATATGGGCTTATATGGGCTCAATGGAGAAATTTTGGGTGAAATTTCTATGGTCAGACTGGGTGATTGTCATTGTTCCTGAGACTCAAAGGCCATCAATTTGTCTGTAACTTAATCAAGGCTTGTGTTATAAAAAGGAGGAGGGAAAAAGTATTTATCACTTTTTGACTTGAAAATGCTTAAAGTGATGCTCTCACTTTCAACAGTGTTTTTACAGGCAAATATTCTGTTAACTAAGTTGAGATAAGCAGTGACAGATTGCTACAATACTTTGAATTCATGAACAAAGTATCACTGAATATTTGGTAGATTTTTCTGACATGGTTAAGAGTATCAGATTTCAAAAATACTTTGAATTAAAAGACTATCACAGATTATTCAGTGCAGTCTTCTGAGGTAGGTAAGCAACATCTTTAACAAATGTCAGAACTCCTGCTATAATGCCAGGAGATAATGGGTAATTTTTGCAGTAAAATGCTATTATTATGAGTTTATATTACAGTGTTATTATGTATGCATTCTTTTTGCAGGATTACTGAAGTTAATCAGGTTAAAACAGGTTAATTAGATTAAGTTCTTATTGTGATGAGAAGGCAAAAGTATTTGTGAGATATTTTTGTTACTATTTCTACTTCTGATTTTAAAAATAGCCAAGACACAGGCAGAGAACAACAGAATAGGAGTGTGGAAGGGAAAATATAAGAAAATAGTTTTCTTATAGAAAGAGTGTGTTGTATGAATTAAACAATTCATAATTCTAACATAACTCATAAGAATTTAGAGAAGTCCTATTTTTTTAATAGTAAGCATTAAAAAAGTCCTTAACATTTCACTAAGAAAAGTTTCTTAACCATTCAAAATTAATAAGAGGAACTGACCCTGCACAACTCTTTATGAGTGCAACAGAAAAGAAACAATAAAGAACATTCCCTTTGGTAAAGGACAGTTTAAAGAGTGGTCAATGGCTCTGAGCACTTCAAAGTACTGTGAAGTAATTAAAAGATAGTGAGAATAAAAGAATACAGACAGAAGCTTTCTCCTCAGCTTTGCAAGAAATGGAGAACAAACTATTTGGATTATGTAAACTGCAAAGAACTTCACGGAATTATCATGACTGTTATTTTCAAGGCTGTTCACAAAATCCAGACATTCTGCAACAAACACACAGGTATTTACTGTTCGGCTAGAAGATATTCTTTTATCTTTCAGCTTTCAGCTTTAGGCGCAGGCTAACATTACATAAAGTCAGATTTGAGACTGTGTGAATATCTTTAACACAGATGGTGTACGATACAGGCATGCATAGTTTATCAGAACAGCAGATATTACATCCAGTAGATGTCAACACTATACATGCATATGAAGCACTGCATTATAAGCATAGTTAAGGAATGTAAAACATCAAAAATACATGTTTCGTTGGGTTTTAGGCATTTTTAACATGATAAAAATGTATAAATTATTCTAGGATTTTTTAATTTTTTTTTTTTTCAGAACTATTTGATTACTTCAGGAAGATGTGATTGCTGGCAAACTCAAAGCAAATTTTGACAAAATCACCAAAGGCAGGACCTTGGAAAGAATTTAAGTTCCTGAAGAGGAAGAGCAGCATATTTTGAAGTCTTAGTCTAAACCTGTGAGGTCCAAAGCTCCCACAGAGCTTTTTCTTATATTTGACAGGTTTGTAATCTGTAAGCACTTCAGTTCTTGACCTTAAATCTGCCCAGATGCTTAAATCGCTGTTACTGCAGTTGTCAGAAGTATCTCAATCCTGGTAGTTCAGCAATTCAGCCCTAACTCAAGGATCCAGAAACTAGGCACCTACTACCTTCTTCCTTTGAGGAGTATGATCTGCTAAGCTTCCTGAGATGTACTGATAACCAAGCATGCAGTGATAGCTGCTGCTTTCTTTTAAAGCCTAACTGGAGGATAAAACTCCTTTTTCACTTAGAGATTTAATTATTTTAATATGACATTTTGAACACAGGTTCAGTTCCTCCTCTCCTGAAAAACAGATGCTTCTTTAGACATACCATCTTGCTTTAGACTCCATTAGTATCAGCACATGTGTTTTTGAGCAGAAAAGTTTTCCATCCCAAACACTAAAGCTATATGCCTCTGTGATGAATTCCTGAGTCAAAGGAACTGGAATAATGAAAAACAAGATGACACATAATGCATACAGCTCTCTCTAGGGAGGAATTTTTTATGCATTTTGTTCACTGAAGACAAAGGTGGGCAAGTCACTAGGGCCATACCACACTCAGCCATGAGTTTTGAAGGAACTTCTGGCAAGCCTGTGTAAACTCTCCAGTCCAAGCAGCCACTCTAACAGTGGATGGGCAGGATGCCAGTGTATCTTTTATTGAAAAAAGGACATTAGGGGAAATTCTTACAGGATCTGATGTATGAGTCTGAATTCCATTCCCTGTAAAATCACAATCTACAATACAGTCTGAGATAATGGAGTACAGATGTAATCTTGGTGACAGTGTGAGTGAGAAGGTGGGTAAAGGGGAGGCAGAAGACATAACACATGGGCTTGGAGAGTAAAAACTTTGAGCAGTTACTATACCAAATGCCACTAAAGAAATGAAGTTGCTCTGGGTTTGGAGGGAGGTTGCTTTCTTGACTTTACAAGATAGGAAGATAAAAGATAGAGTACGATTTACTTTTCAGTAACTTACATTTTAGATCACTCTTCAGGAGAGGGAAGAGCATGGATCCCCAGGAATCAGCAATGAGTTCATTTTTATTCATCATTTTCACTGATGACCCGGAAAAGTGACTGTATAATCAGATGTTCAAGTTTACAGATGATACTGAGGTCTTTCAGGCAGTTAAATGTGACACTGATGGTGAGAAACCCCACAAAGACCTCACGAAACAGAAGTATTGAGAAATGCCAGGTGATGCATTATGTCAGTAAATGGGACGTAAAGCAACCTAAATTGTGCTTACTGGATCATGAATTTGGAATTGGAAGTTACAATTCAGAAAGCAAATTTTGGAATGCTCACTGAAGTTTACTGACATCATCAAATCAGTGCACAACATTGGCTGAGATCATACAAAATATTGGGCATCAGCAGGAAAAAATATTGAGACTAAAGAGAAACCAATTTTTTTTTGGTATATGAAACATTGATGTAGTGGTATCTCAGTTATAAGATACAGTGTTTTTCCTTACATTTCAAAAAAAAAAAAAAAGATATAATGAAGCTAAAAATGGTGCACAGAAGGCAACTGAAATGATTACAGACATAAAACTCTGCCTTGCAATAAAAGATTAATATGCTTGAGCACTTCACTTTGGGGAAGAAAAGCCTGGAGGGGGACATGATAAATATTGACAAAGTCATGAAGATAGTGGGTAATGTGAATATGCTGCTATTATTCATCACATCCCACAGTACTTGAATAAGAGGGCTCTCACTGAAGCTAACAGGATGAGAAGGTACCGTCTGACAAAGTGACTGGTGAATTTTTGGCAAATGTAGCTACGGGAGATTATGGAGGTAAGTAATATTGAGCAGGTTCAAAAAGGGATTAATCAATTTCATGGCTGAGATGAACTCCCTAGTCCAAGCAAAAGTTGGAGGCAGATGAGGAGAATGCACTGTGGATAGAGGAAAAGATTATATACTCTCCCTAAGTAAAATGTTCTGGTTCCAGTGAGAGAACACCTGCCTATACTGCTGTTTCTTAGGCTTCCCTAGAACGGCTAAAGTTATGCAAGTGGCTCACCAAGGAGGGTCCGGGAAAAGGGAATGTTGGATCACAGGAGCTTGAACACCTTATTCTTCATGATAAATGGAGAATAATGGAAGTGGAAGGATAGTTTGAGTTAATTTTAATTATACCAAACTTGAGCGATCTTTATAACAATAGTAAGCAATTAAGGTAAATTTAAGTTCTAAAGAGAGATGCTTTCCAGCTGATCCACAGACCAAAGTTCATGTGTTAAGAGAAAATCATCAGAAGTAAGTGGTTTAGTTATTAATATGATTTTGTTATACGTTTAATCAGGAAAAAATTCATCTCAATGAATCTTTCTTTTAGTTCTAGGTTTTTATTTTTGCATGGAAGATATATTTCAGTTAATTCTTAGGGAAAGACTCGGATTTAGAAGGATAAGTCCAGCTGTCTTCTAAAGTCACATCTATATTAACATCAGTAACTTAGTCATCTCTTTAAAGTTCCCACTTTTTCTTCCTAATTATCACCATATGAAACTCAGGTCTCTCATTGATTTAATTTTTGCTTCTGATCACCTTCATTTAAAGCTTTTTTTTTTTTTTGAGAAACCTGTTCTCTTATGACTCTTAAAATTTTAAAACATTAAATTCAAAGNAACTCAGGTCCCTCATTTATTTAATTTTTTCTTTTGATCCCCTTCATTTAAAGCTTTTTTTTTTTTTTTTGAGAAACCTGTTCTCTTATGACTCTTAAAATTTTAAAACATTAAATTCAAAGTATATATATATATATAAAATTTGTCTCTGTAAATGTCTTCTGTAAATGAATTGAGATTCACAGTTTAGGTGCTAACAAGTACAACTGGAAAAGAGGAATGGAGAAATAGCATTTTTTGACAGAACACTATAAAACAAATCTATTTTTATGTCAAAAATATACTATGCTTATGATTATGTGCTATCTAGCTGAAGCCTCTTTTCAAAATGGCTTTATCTCTTCGTACTTCATGAAGAAGGCAAAGATTTTAGTGCAGTCAGCCATGCTAAATAAAGCTGCATCATTTAATATGTCGTCTTTTCTTCAGCAAACTTACTAACATGACTTTATCTCTGTGTCCACACAGTCAATCAAGGCTTTAAAGAAGCAGCCTTAAAAATATTATTTTTGAGAAGTCAATTTGATACTATTACAGTATTAGACATTAAAAAAAATACAAAAATGTTGTAAATGTTTCCTGTAACAATAGCGTATCCTTTTTCTCTCTGAGATACGGCGGCTGTGTTGGGAAACAGTCATAGGTTAAATTACTTGTTTTCACTGCAGAGGAAATACTCTCAGGCTAAACATGACATGTGAGAAATAATGAAGTGGGAACAATACTTACGAGAATGTAAACACACACACACAAACATATGGACCTCTGTAAATACTTAAGTAACGGAAGGAAGACAGGGAAAATGTGGGCCTGCTGCTGAATGAGGCAGGAGACTTGGTGACACAAACCACAGAAAAGTGTGAGGTACTGAATTCCTTCTTTGCCTCACTATCTCCTAGCAAAAGCACTTTCAGAAATCTATGAGCTGTTACCAGGCTGAAAGGCTAGACCAAGGAAGATGTAATCTTGGTAGAAGATGATCAGATTAGAAAATACTTAAGCAAACTGTACACGGGCCCTGATGCGATGTCCTCAGGAGTGCCAAGAGAGCTGACTGATGTAATTGTGAGACCGCTCTTGCTAATCTTTGATCGATCACAGTGACTGGGAGAAGTGCCTGAAGACTGCAGGAAAGCAAATGTCACTCCTGTTCAAGAAAGGAAAGAAGGAGGACCTGGGGAACTACAGACTGGCCAGCCTCACATCCGTCCCAGGGACGGTGGCAGAACAGCTAAGCCTGAAAATCGTGACTGAGTGCTGCCACAGGCTGCCCAAAAAGGTTGCGCTCTCTTTCCTTGGAGCTCTTCTAAAGCTGCCTGGACAAGGCTGTGGGCAGCTTGGTTTAGGTGACCATCCTTGAGCAGGAGAGTTAGACCAGATGGCTCCAGAGGTCCCTTCCAACCTCAGGCATTCTGTGATTTTATGACATGTAAATATACATTCGCATCTGATGCATCTGCAGAGATACATCTAATTAGTCTGAGTTTCAGAAATGTTTTTGAACTGATCGTATGAACATTGGATTCCTTTAAGTTTAGACACAAAATGAGGACACCCAATGTTTTGAAAAGTGTCTTGCTCATTCCTTTGTGAAATGGCTCCTAGTTTAATGTAATGATTATTTCTAACTCCATGACTTTTTTTTTTCCAGTTCCTGCTAATGGAGGATGGGTGACAAAGATGACCTCAAATTATTATTAATTATACACAGTCATCCAGTTTGGAGAGGTGATAGGAAAAAAAGTGCTGCCATTCATTTTACATTTTGAGTGTTATAAAGTTTCAGCTCTAAGTACTTTTTCTTTTCACTTATGTTTTCATTGTTTTTTCATCCCTACTGTGTACTGCATCAGGATCAATAGACAAATTGGAAAGTCTTTTGTAGCTTATTCATTACTTCGTGCATACTGAAGGCACGAAGTGCAGGAAAGAAGAACTTGTATCTGTATTGACCCATATTTTGTAATGATATCCAGCTTATTAGGAAATCAAATAAAACAGATTTTGTGAAAGTGTTAACCACTGTTAACCACAGAAGACATAATGAAAAATGAAATCCTAATGAAGCATAAATCCAAATATATGTTGTGTGAATTATTAAGACATTCTAAGTTTTTTAGATGTATGAAAAATAATCCCAAATATGTTTTATATCCCTCCAGTTCAGAAAGAAATTTCGTATTTTCTTCATGGATTGAAGTTGTACAAAAATTTGGCTATACATTAAGAAAGTTTGCTTGCAACCTCCATGGTTAGGCCCACTATCTAGTATTTTGTATTCAAAAATAAAGGGAAATCCACAGATAAAAGAATTAAGATTATCCTTACAATATCTAAGTTTAATTCGTGCCTATATCACAGACTTTTTGAGCAAGTTGGAAAAATGCAATTGTTCTGTGCTACAATACCTCATCTCTAATATTCAGAAGAAAGAACTTGTCTGCCTTGTCTGCATAGGCTTTGAAGCAGAAGCTGTCTCCTTGTATTTTCTAGCATAAAGTACAATGGAACTTCTGATTTGTGTTAGGGCCTTTCAGTGTTACTGTGATATGAATAAATAATAATTAGTAATAGATGTTTTGTCTGCTTTCTTTATAAAGTGTAAGTCCATGAAAGGAAGCTAACTTTTCCCTGTAAGATGAAAAGAACTTCAAAGGTCAAATTTCAGCTATTATTCTAATGAAAAATGAGATGTTTCTAAAGCTGTTGATAAAGAATATAGTTTCATAAACTTATCATTTTCCTTCTTAGCTACATTAGGGTTCTTACTGTGATTTTAACATTTGAGCATACCAAAACTGTAGAAGGCCATACAGCTTGCATTTTTTTTTCCCTTTAGTTGTACTGTGAGGGTGGCATCAAAGCCTTCCTCAGATCCTTCAACTATTCTTAAATTATTGTTATAATAAATAAAAAGGAGGAAGATTTGAGAAATATTAACCCGTATCTACCAAATAGATTTTGCAAACAACATTGTTTTGCAGTCCACAGAAAGCCAGTCAAATTAAAATACAATGCATTTACTTTTGCGTTGGTAATGCTCTAGTACATAGAACTTTGTTTAAGCAAGAAGCAAACTTAATTTGTCAATTCCAACAGTCTCACTGTGTCTAAGGAATTCTTCCCGTCTGTTGATGGAACCAAGAACAGAAAAACCAAAATTATTGGAAAGTGTTGTATTTACAGTTCATTAAATTGAAGGAAGGAAACTTCTGTCTCCAGTGATATCACCTCTTGCCTTATCAAGTTTGTATTTTCTTTTTAAATTCTCAGTTCGTCAAGAAAAGCAAAAGGTAAGGGATAGAAAACATACATATGTTCAGATACCTTCTAAACTGCTTTATTACACACAAGTTTTAGAGTTAGAAATAAAATGTAATGTATTTGACAATGAAATGGAAATGAATCTCAAGAGAAAAGTTTTGAAATACTTCATAAAGTAATTCTGAAGGTTTAAGGTACACAGGCAGTTGAGAATTGTCAGTGAACTGCTTTAATATTTAATTGATTCTTATTTCCTCATTGGCTGTATTGTGTAGTGCCTCACATCAATAGTAATTTTGGAAATGAATGGCAGAAGGGACTTTCAATACCCTTCCCTAGGCTAGCAAGAATACAGGAAGGAATAAATTGTGTCCTTTGAATGTACAAAGAAGTAAAATTCATACTGAGATGGCATTATTCCCTCAATTTCTCCTGCAGTTCTGTGATATCCCAGAGTTCTTAATGGGAAGAGTAAAGAATTTGGTTATTTCTGTGAATGTTAAAGGAAACTCAAATTAGAGATGAAAAACAATGACAGCTATTATATTAAATGTCTCTGACCAAATCAAAAATCATCCTTCTTATCATTAATTTCTTCTTAGCTTGTCTTTTTCTGCTTGCTTTCAGCATTCTGGTGCTCCTGTGCTTGTACCTTTGTTATTTAACTTAAAATCTTCATTGTTTTTGCTAAATTAGTGAATGTAGGATATATATGCATCACATATTTCCACATGCACACTGTACCCAACACACCTTCATGCTTTCCTACCATTTCCATTAACAGTAATTGCTAGTTTGCTTTCCCTTCCTCTTTCTTAAAACTAAATGCTTGCTGTGAGAAGCCTACTTTAAATGTCAGCACATTTCCTTGACTCAGCCTCATTTTCTTATGCTGTTTGCCAGCTCTGCTTATGTTAGAATTGTTGCATCTAATGCTCTAAAGCTTTCTTAGCCAGATCCTCATCATATGTAAATTCACTTAATATCATTGGAAGCACTGGAGCTGAAAAGCTGTCTTTCTGTTTTCTTTCAGATTGTAGTAGTTGCATAAAATGTAGAATCAGAGATTTGCTGAGGTTCTGGCGATCATCTGGTCCACCCTTTCTGCTCCAAGCAGGGCCAACCACTGCAGATTAATCAACGACATGTCATGAATATCTCCAGGGTCAGAGACTGTACAATCCCTCTAGGGAACATGCTGCAATGTAAAAGTTTTATTTCTTTTATTTCCTGTGTTTTGGTTTGTGCCTATTGCCTCTTGTCTTTTCCCTTTGTAGTCTTGAGAAGAGGCTGACTCTGTCCTCTTTGCTCCTTCCTGTCAGGTATTAGTAAGCTGAATATCCCAGCTTTCTCATCTTTTGACAGATGTTCCAGTCCCTTCATCATCTTTATGGCCTCTTGTTGGACTGTTCAGTAGCTCCAAGTCTCTCTTGTACTGGGGAGAGTAGGATTGGACACAAAACTTCAGTTGTTTCTCATCACTGCTGACTAGTGGGAAAGGAACACCTGCCTCGAAATTTTGGCAACACTCCTCCTGAACAGGAAGTTGTTGTCTTTATTTGCTGTGAGGACACGTTGCTGGCTTATGTTCAACCTGCTGTCCACCAATGCCCTCAGGTCCTTCTCTGCAAAGCTGCCTTCCAAACAGTTGGCCTCTGCACTTGTATGTGTGGTTCTTCCAGCCTAGGAGCACAACTTTGCCTTTCCCTTTGCTGAATTTCACGCCTGTCGAAGTCCATTTCCCTAGGCAGTTGAGGTCCCTCTGAATGACAACACAACCTTTGAATGTATCAGCCAGTGTTGTATAATCAATCAGGAATCTTTCTGAAATCATACTCTGTCCCAACATCTACGTCATGAATGAAGGTATTAAACAGTGTTGACACCATTATTGACCTTTGGGGCATACCATGAGTTGCTAGCCTCTGGCTGGAGTTCCTGTGCTATTGACATTTAAACCTAGCCATTCAGTGAGTTTTCAGTCCATCTCACTGCTTACTTTTAGATTTACATTTAGAACGTATTTCATTAATTAGTCTATGAGGATGTCATGGGAGACTAAAGTCAAGATAAAGAATATTTACTGCTCTCCTCTCACCCACTGAGATAGCCATTTCACTACGGTCAATGATTTCGCCTCATAAACCCCTACTGACTAGCTCCAGTCACCTTTCTGTCCTTCATATGTCTGGAAATGTCTTCCAGATTTAGTTGTTCCATCAGCTTCCCAGGATTCAAGGTGAGGCTGATCATCTTGTAGTTCTCCAGTACTTTCTCCTTGCTCTTCTTCAAAATATCAGTGGCATTTACTTCTTTCAGTCCTCAGGTGATCCATGAATATCCATCAGTCCTCCTGGACTGCTCTTCTCTCCAGCACTGTCACCCATGCAATTCTCCCAAGCAGATCTCTAACTGTCAAACATCATTACCCCTGCCTGGAAAGGAACGTATTCTGTAGCTGTTCCTGACATGCGTGTAAACTGGTTTCATCTACTCTATTTTATCAAAGCTATATTTAAACTTATACATGCTGTTCATCTTTTATACTACTGCTGTTGACGGTATTTTAACTGAGTCTTACCGTTAAAGTACATAAAAGCCTAAAACTTCTCAGAATCACAGAATGGTTAAGGATGGAAGGGTCCCCTGGTGTTCTTGTAGTCTAATCCTCCTTCTCAAGCAGTGACATGCAGAGCAGGTTACCCAGGACCATGTCCAGGCAGCTTTTGAAGATCTCCAGGGAGAGAGATTCCACAGCCTCTCTGGGCAAACTGTGATAGTGCTCTGTCACCCACAGAGTAAAGAAGTGCTTCCTGATGTTCAGACAGAATGCCTTGTATTCCAGTTTGCGATCATCGGCCTCTTGTCCTGGCACTGGGCACCACTGTAAAAAGCCTGGGATTCCTGAATGTCAGTCTCTCTGGTAAAGAATCAGGCAAAGAAGGCATTCAGTACCTTGGCTTTTTCATGGTCTCAGGTAACCTGGTCTCCCATTTCTTCTGGAGAGGGTCTGCATTTTCCCTAGTCTTCCTTTTATCACAAAGGTACTTGTAGAAACTGTTTTTTTTGCCATTGACGTCCCTAGCCAGACTCAATACTATCAATACTATCAAAAAGCTTTAGCTTTTTAGTGGCTTGGACGATGTCTTTATATTTCTCCTAGATTACTTGTCTTTGCTTCCACTCCCTGTATGCTTTCTTTCTGTGTTTGAGTTTGTCCAGGAACACCTTGTTCATCCATGCAGGACTCCTGCCTGGCTTCCTTTTTGTTGGGATGTGTAGCCATTGAGATTGAGCATGAAGGAGGTAATCCTGGAGTAATAGCCTGTCTTCCCTGTCTGTCTCTCCTAAACACCCTGAATCTTTCCACAGCAACACTCCAGTCATGTAAGCCATCCCATCACACCTCTGTGATCCCAATAAGATCATAACTCTGCAAACATACACATGTCTCTAACACATCTTGTTGCCCGTATGACATGCATTAGTGTACAGGCACTTAGGAGGAGCACCCCAGCATGGTGTGTTCCTAGAAAGTGCTTGGGGGATTTCTCTATAATGCTGTCTTGTAGACATTTCTTTGCTAACTTGCAAGTGCTGGAGGTGACCCTGCTTAAGCTGCATTTTGTTGATTTTGCAATCCCTCTCTATCATGTGGATGCTCCCTCCCTGGCAGTGTTCAAGGCCAGGCTGGATGGGGCTCTGAGCAACCTGGTCTGGTGGGAAGTGTCCCTGCCCGTGGCAGGGAGGTTGGAACTAGATGATCTTTAAGGTCCTTTCCAACCCAAACCGTTCTATGATTCTATGATTCTATATCACTCTATGCTCAGTGTACAGCAGCTCTGTTTGTCATACCTTCACAGGGCAGCTGGGAAGGAGTCTCACTAGTTCAAGTGTTTTCTCTGTAGAATAACTGAAAGCAGTGTTTACTATTTATTTTTCCAGGCCATAAGGTGGGACTGATTGAGATGAGATCGAGGCTGTTCCATTGGGCATGGTATAAACAAGTTAAAAGAGTGCTTGCAGTCTAAACCTTAGAAAGTTTACAATCTAAACCAGCAAAACAGCCAGAAGTCAGGAGAGCAAAAATAGGTAAAGCATCTTTGGGCCACAAAGATAATCAGAGGCCTGGAGCACCTCTCCTGTGAAGAAAGGCTGAGGGAGCTGGGCTTGTTCAGCCTGGAGAAGAGAAGGCTCTGTGGAGACGTCACTGCAGCCTTCCAGTACCTAAAAGGAGCTTATAAACAGGAGGAAGACCAGGCTTTTTCACATGGGTAGATACTGATAGAACAAGGACGAATGGTTTCAAACTAAAATAGAGGAGATTTAGATTAGCTGTTAGGAGGAAATTCCTTCACTCAGATGATGGTGAGGCACTGGAACATGTTGCCCAGACAATTGTGGATGCCCCTTCCCTGGAGGTTTTCAAGACTGGAACTAGATGATATGTAAGATCCCTTCCAAACCAAGTCATTCTATGATTCTCTGATCTTGTCTGCACTCATGCAAGGCAGCAGCTTAAATTTAAGTTAGAATCCAACTTTCCAGATTGCCAAGTTTTCTGCACATTCAGTAATTTTTTTTTTTCCTATGAGGTATTTTCTGTACTAGTACTCTTCTTTTTGAGCTCTAAATGCTGCGAGTGCCAATAGTTAGTTTATAGTGTTTCCTGCATAATTTATTACTTCGTAGAAATTACTACCAACAATTTCTTTAGATATTCCATTCATATTTTCTTCAACTGATTCCACACTGATTCTCATTATATCTTCTTTGATAATTCACAATAATTTATCTCCATCTTTTATACTTACATTCTTATAGGTACCTCTTTACGCTGCTCAGACAAGAGAAATAGCTAATATTTTTGAAATTATTTCTGTGTTATGACATAGTTTACATATTCGATGAATTATAGCACAGCTTTTCTTTCAGGCAAAAAGTATTTTAAATTTCTGAATTATGAAATGATAACATTTAAGTTGACTGTGAGCTTGCTAATGAATCTTAAAAAGACCATCTCTTTCATTAGCTGATATAATCCTAGTTAAAATGTCTTTGAGTTTTCTTCCAAAGTTTAAGGATTCTTCCTTCTGTCCTCTGAGCTGGCACAGAAGCTGAAAGAAATCCACTATGTATACTGGAATGAGAGATCCAAAAATCCATGGTGCTGTAAAATGATACACATTGAAAGACAGTCCTTTCTTCGTAAAGCTCCTTGTTTTTTATTTGTTCTCAAATGTAGTGGTACTAGAAATAAAACCTATTGTGCCTCCTAATCACATTTTCTGTCCTCATACAAAGTAGGCAGTGTAACATTTTGGTCAAGGGATTAGTTGCTTATTATGAAACTATGTCAGATAAACTTTATATGTAAAAATGCAGTGCATGTATCTTAGTTGCTGGCTCCATATGTTGTTATCACCTCAAGAAAAGAACTACATTTTCACAGCACAAGTTTCCAGTTCTTACTATCTACAATAAGTCTATATACAATAAGGCGGGTATCCGCACAATAATCAGCTTAGAATGTAGTCTTCTGATTACAGTTTCCACATTATGTTTTTACCTTGCAGAGTAACTCACTGTTTGCTGGCATAGGTTACACAAATTTTGATGACTTCTGCACGATACACGCTAAAATGTGTTTCCTTATCTTATTTTCTAGCCTTGCTAAAATCATAGCATCTTTTTACTGTTTATGTTTGTTATCCTCATGGTTTTCCTCCACAAAATTGATAAACAAAATGTGGCTTCAGACTTGACTCTAAGGACTAGCAGTACTTATCTTCGTATCATAGAATCATAGAAGGGCTTGGGGTGGAAGGGACCTTAAAGATCATCTAGTTCCAACCTCCCTGCCGTGGCCAGGGACACCTCCCACTAGACCAGGTTGCTCAGAGCCCCATCCAGCCTGGCCTTGAACGCTTCCAGGGAGGGGGCAACCACAGCCTTTCTGGGCAACATGTTCTAGTGTCTCTCACCCTCACAGTAAAGAATTTCTTCTTAATATCTAGTCTAAATCTCCCCTCTTCCAGTTTATAGCCATTACCCCTCATCTTGTTGCTACATGCCCTTCTAAAGAGTCCTTCCCTAGCTCTCTTCAGCCTTTTGAATCACATCTGAAGCTGACCTTTCTCATTGTTAGGCATTCCTTCCCATTTTTTTGACCAAGGTAGTAGGGAAGAACATAACAAAATACATTTAGTATTAGTCTGACATCCTGACTGTGCCATATAAACAAATAATTTTGTTTGAAATGATTGTTATATTCACATACGTGTCAGAGTGATTGTACACATAGCTGGGGGAGAGGGAAGGATAAATGAAGTTTTGATGCATCTTTTATTGACTTACTATGAAATACTGCATTCTTGGAAGAGTACAGTATCATTTGCAAAGCTGAAGTAAAGTATATCAGTATGTTATTGATTTAGATGTTTAAGTTCTAATTTTTATTAGTAGAACAGACTATACTTTTCAAGTGATAGTGAGAATTGGCTTGGTACCATAGTTACAATTATTACCATAGCAATACACTGCTGCTGGGCTATTCAGAATGCTATTTTTTCCATGGAGACAGATATATTTGAAATCTCTGCGTTCAGTTATAAGAAAAAAATATTTTAAAAACATGCAATGTTTTATTGTTAAAACACTTTACTTTGCCAGTAAAAGAGTACTCCATCTTTTCTGATGGGAATCCATCAGAAATTTATACTAGAATTTTCAGATGAAACTACTCCAAATGTTTTTCCAGGAACTGAAGGTAGAAACTGTGACAAGTTAGTGAATAGACTATTTTAGAGGCAAAAAAAAAAGGGTAAACTAAAGAGTCTCTCCTGGCTTTCTGTCCTGCTTTATTTAAAAGTGAACCTAAACTTTAAGGTTATCATTGCCCTCTGACCAGGGTATAGATTTTGGAGTTAGAGTGAAAATGCTCTTATGGAGTCTTATAATTTTCTCTTTATATCAGTGAAGAAAATGCTGAAGAAATAAAACCTACGTATTAATCCACAAACTACATTTGGGAGCTGGTTCAAGACCTGACAAAGTTCTATTCCTGCCTCTGGCCTGCTGACTGTGCTTAGTAAGTCATATACCCATTTTAATTATCAGCTATTATCTATTTTATTTACTTGAAGTGAAAAATAATTGGATCAGAAATAGTATTACTATGTCTTTATTGAGTACCTTTGAAATTGTGTGCTAGTTTTAGTTGAGGCTTCTTTCCCTTACTCCAAAACAAACCATAGTCACAAAGAGCTTGTCATAAAGCCCTAGTGATGTATTTCACAGATGAAAACTCTGATTAGATGCTAAAGAAATGTCTTCATCATTCCAAATGCCAGAAAAATAGTTATAGGAGTTTGAAGTACTTTCCTGTAGATTTTCTATTTTTTATTATTATTATTTAAATAGATGCATAGAACATAAATTGCAGTTTTTAATTGGTGAGTGAGAGTGTTGATCTATTTGAGGGATCTGGATAGGCTGGACTGATCAGCCACATCCAGTCTCATGTCATTTGGCAAGGCTAAGTGCTGGATGCTGCACTGGGGTCATAGCAACCCAATGCAGCGGTACAGGCTTGGGGCAGAGTGGCTGGAAAAGTGTTGGCAGAAAAGGACCTGGTGGTGCTGGTTGTCAGCTGACTGAATGTGAGCCAGCAGTGTGCCCAGGTGACCAAGAACGCCAGTTGCATCCTGCATTGCATCAGAGCTTGTGTGGCCAGCAGGACTAGCGAAGTTGTTGTCCCTCTTACTCAGCACTGGTGAGAATGCACCTCACATATTGTGTTCAGTTTTGGTCCCCTCAAGGACATTGAGTTGCTCTAGCAAGTCCAGAGAAGAGCAATGAAGCTAGTGAAAGGACCAGAACACAAGATATATGAGGAGTGGCTTAGGGAACTGAGGCTGTTTAGTCTTGAGAAAAGGAGGCTGAGCGGCGACCTCATTTCTCTCTGCAAGGAGGTTGCAGTGAGGAGGGTGCCAATCTCCTTTTCTCATGTGTCAAGTGACAGAACAGAAGGCCATGGTTTCAAGTTGCACCAGAGGAGGTTCAGGTTGGATGTAAGGAAAAAAATTCTTTATGGAATGAGTGGTTAGGCATTAGAACAGGCTGCCAGGTGTGTTAATGTGGAGCTAAGGAAGAGGGTTTATGGTGGGCTTGTAGTTAGTTGAATGGTTAGACTTGATGATCTTGAAGATATTTATCAATGAAAAATGTTCTATGATTCTGTGATTGAGGTACCTTGGTGACATGAGTGACCAATAGTTTCATGTAACACCAACTTCCTTCTTTCTGTCTCCTATAAGAGATTAATAGAGAAATATAATTCCGTTTAGTGAGTGATGGTGTATGTTTAATTTCTGAGGGAAACTAAATTATGTAATCCTTATTTCCTTATACACATAGGACAGATTTTAATCAATACAATTCTTGAAGATGTAATTTTACAATGAAAGCATGTGTATTTCAGATATTTTCTATTTTGATTGGCTAGTCATTAAACTTTTTGTTATTTGCACTTGCTAAATTGGTTAAAAAAGGATGCTCAGCAAATGTAACTGAACAAATTGCACTTCCCTTAGCTGAACTGTGTGAAAGACCCCAGAGACAAACCAAACAAGCCTAGCACGGTCCCACAGGAACCTCAAAATCCAGTTGGCCTTTTAAGACTGTCTTCTCTGGGGAAAAAAATCCCTGCAGTTGCTTTTAAATGTTGAGGGTTAAAAGCATTTTTGTTGCTGAGAATGCACATTGGAGCATATGTAATGCTTTAATGTGCATTTTAAAGTTAAAATACAATACAGCTTTTCAAAACCTTTGGAAATAATCACAGACTTGCTTCTGAGATTGAATTAATTCAGAAAGGTACATTCAGGCAGAGCTGACATTCAGAATTTCCCTTCTGGAAGAAATTTTGATATTTCAACAAAGTCTTCACTCTGAATGAGAATGAATATGAGAACTTCTTCCATTTTCCCTTCACTGGAAAAACAAGTGTGGAAAATGGAAACACTTTGTTCCTCTTTTTCTAATGAAATTTGTCCATGTCCACACTTAAAAGACTATTCCTTGGGCTTCTAGTAGCTGTTAGAAGAATGCAAGGAATTTTCAGAAGCCAGGAGAATCCATTATCACTGAGAAAAATAAAACCTCTAAAAATGCAGAATTAGAGATTGGTAATGAATTTAAAATTTTACATGATGCTTAAGTGAAAAAGAACAAAAAACAAAATCACACTATTAGCGTGTTAAAAGATAAAGCTTTAAGATCTTTAAGAGGGGGGTCTGAACTACATAATTGAGGTCCCTTCTAACCCAAGCTTTAAAAAACAACAAACAAGGGGAAAAAAATGAAACAACAAAACACATTGCAAGTAGGGTCAAAAAGCTTAAGAATTTTATCAGTGCAAGACTGTGACTCACAGAAAGACTTAATTGGCTTGGACAAAACATGACATAACACCAGCTGAGATGACACTCGTTTCTTGAGTATGCATTGCAGTAGCTGTTAGCAGTATGTAACCAGCAGCAGCAATTTTATTTTTTATCACATGGTATAGGCTGAATCAAAGTATGGTGAGTTATATCAGCCTTCAGAAAAGAAAGTTGAACTTCTATTGGATTTCATAATTTATCAAAAAATACGCCTTGTATTTTAACTAATCTTCATTCTCAGAGCCATGAAACTAAACTATTTTTAAGGTCCCTTCCAACCCAAGCTATTCTATGACTCTATGATCTTTTATGTATGTGTTTTAACATTTGCAGTAGCAAATGTAAGTGGTAATACAAGTATCAGTCCTTCACTGGTTCTATTTAGAAGTAGAGCCAGCGTGGCTTCACAACAAGTTGGCTGAAGTGCTGTACTGGTATGGGTGTAAGAACAAGTTACTGTTTTCCAAGCAGCTGAATGTTTGGGTAGCACAACCTCTGTAGGTGTTCTTTAAAACATTTGATTTTAAACATTTTAAATATTATAATATCAATAATTTTGAAAAGTCACATTTTCCTTTCTAAAATGCTATGCTTGAAAATACTTCAATTTATTACTAAATGTTTCAGATTAATTCTGCCTAATTCACTAGAAATTTCTGGCCTGTGATTTCATTACAGTAATACTATTAATATATAAAAAGTGTTGCTTTGAACATTGCCTGAGAACGGAACAATCAAAATACACAGACTGAAAAAGACCCAAGATGTTATAAGTCATTCTCTTAGCTGGAACTGCAAGTAGAACTTGGAAGGGCTGTTCTGATTTACATTTGCCAAAGATCTGACCCATACTTATTATCAAAACACTCTGCTGCAATCTGCAAAAATATACAAAAGAGAACATTTATCTGGCTGACAAGAGCTTGTTTCTTTGGAAAAGCTGTTTAACTTATAAGTTCAGGTAGCTTTACATGTTTCTTGTAACCCATGGATGACATCTGAAAATTAAGTTTGACCTGAAAGTTAAGGGAGAAGTGCTCTTAAAATAGACCAGATTTATTGCAGAGGTGAGAAATAAGCAGTGTTACCAACTAACAAAAATATCTGTTTGACTCTGTCTTGTGTTAAGATGCTATCTTGAACTTACAGATTGAGGAGAAATAATAATGTGCCTTGAAAATATACTGTTTTGATGAATGCTGTCTGCTGGAAAAGAGCCAGTTGTATCTGCTTCCTTTCTGTTGTCATCATCTCAACACACAACCTGAACTCTACCATGGCAAACTGTTGGAATAAGTTATTTCTAGTCTGTAATGAATACTTCTATCACAAGTTATTACTGAAAATATCAGGTCTTGAATGTGTATGGTATACAATTCATTTTCTTTTCCACTAAAGCATGAATATTTTTAAGGTTAGAATGAAAGTGAAACCTCTCTAGCACTACTTTAACCAGAAAGGACTGACGGTAAAGTTCTCCCATTATATCTAGACAGATTCTGTGTATGTGTGTGCACGTTTTGCAATGGATATTTTGAAGTGAGACAAAATTTTCTAATAAATAAGATAATGAGTCTAACATACATTAAATTATCCAAAAATTTAGTAAAGGAAAATGAATTATTTTCTCAAGAAAATAAAGAGTGAAATATTTAGACAATATTAAAACTTTATCTGAGTGAACTTTTTAAAAATATACAGTAGTATTATATGAAAATGGAAAAAATGTAAAACAGATGTAATTAAGTATGATTGCTAAGAAAAAAAAATAACTAAAAAAAAATTATTTAAGCTTGAACTGCAGGCTGGTCAGCCTCAGCTTGATCCCTAGGAGGGTGATGAAGAAGCTAATTCAACAAAAGCATCAAGAGTTATGAGCATATATTTACTAATAAGGCAGACCTTTCTCTATTCAGCACTGGTGAGGCCACACCTGGAGTACTGTTTACAGTTCTGGGCTCACCAATATGAAAGATACGGACATACTGGAGAGAGACCGCTGAAAAGGCACAAAGATGATGAAGGGACTGGACCATTTATCATGTGAGGTAAGGCTGAGAGAACAGCGACTGTTCAGCCTGAAGGAGATAAGGAGCAGTTTGGATCTCATAAACGTACGTAAATGCCTGAAGGGATTGTGTAAAAAGATGGAGCCAGGCTCTTTTCAGTGGTGCCCAGAAGTAGGACAAGAGGCAACAGGCTCAAACAGAAACACGGGATATTCTGCTTAAACATGATTTATTTTATTTTAATTATTTTATTTTATTTTAATTTTATTTATTTTATTTTATTTT
>VXAV01004433.1:3793-17657 GCA_013399715.1 Alectura lathami
AAGAAAGAAAGAAAGAAAAAGAAAAAGTCTGAAACAAACGACCAAAGAGACACCCAGAAGAAAAGGAAGGACAGAATGGACAGACTGAACCAAACAATAAGACAGTAAGAAATGATGACAAGACAAGAATTATTTGGAGTTATTAGGCACCCAAATAAGGAGATAGCAGCCAGCAAGTACACAGCAGAGATGCCCAGTGACTCACTGACTTGAGGCAGGCTGGAGAAGATCACAGCTACTGACAGCTCTTAATGAGTGCAGAAATCAGCATGTTGTTCCCCCTTGAAACAGAACTCAGAAAAAGAGGTGAGGACTTGAAAGCCAATGTCTTCTTTTCCCTTACACACCCTGAAAGAGCCTTTCATCTGACATCGAGAGCCCTCTTAGGAAAGTGGCTTTGGTAGATGAAAGCTGAAACAGTCTCTTGCTTCTTAATACAGTCTGTTAGGAAGGGAGCAGAAGCAGCTCCAGTGACACACAAGGTGAAAAGGAAAACCAATACCCTGGTTAAATCTGGGGGTGGGGGGAAGTAAGGGTAAGGATTTTTTTTCTTTTCAGGGGATTATTTTGGGTGGCGGACAGAGGGTGTCCTCAGTGCTCTGAAATAAGATGCCTGAGGGGATTTGAAGAACCATACTTGTATACAGTATTTCCTATTAAATCAACGACTGCTTGCTCAGCTTGCTGGGTGGCTACATCCCACACTAGTGCTCTGACTTGCCTCATGCTCTGTAACCTCTCGAACAGATGCTGCAATAAACAGGCATCGTTTGGAAGTGTTTCGTTAAGAAAATGCCTTTTATTTTTTTCCAAGAATCATTAAAATCTTGTTCTCCTGCTAAAGTTCAGAAATGTAGACTTAAGTAGGTTTATTGTTGTTGTTGTTTGTTTGTCTGTTAAATATGTCTTTGGCTTTGCTTTAGTTGGTGAAATGACATCCCAGTTAACTAGTTATGATAAGCTGAGCACTTTGGCTTAAGTCAAGTTTCTATACCTTCTAATTTAGAGTAAATATGACAAGAAAGTTTCTTGACTCTGTCCCTATAGAGAAAAAATACCCAGTCAGAAAACATGATGCAAAATATGGAGGAACAGAGTTTAAGCGGGCTAAATCTGCAATTTCAGGGATCGATTTTTAGATAATATGAATATGGTCTGTTTCACTAAACAAGACTGTTTTGTACCCTATCAAAGACTGTATCTGGCATCACCTTCAGTAATGGTTCTATAATATCGTAAGAACATTTTGTTTGTGCTCCTCATTATAATCCACTTAACTCAACTTAGGACAAAGTTAGGAGAGAAACGTGTTTGTCTACTTAGCCTGTACCCTATGTTGACTCTTACTGAACCCTCCAATATTTGTAATGTAATGTAAAGACCAAGGCTCTTTGCTTGATGTACTGTGTTGATGAATTACTACTTACATCAGTCTCCGCACTTTATATATATGCATTTTTCTTACATCTTGCAAGTTTTACAGTGTGAAAACATTTTTCTTATTTTTTTTAATAGCAGCAAGCCAGAAGAGAAAATTAGGTGACTGTAGTCTATGAATTTGTAAAGACCAGATGAGAAATATATGTTAGTCCTATGTATAACTGGAGTGTTTGATCTGTACCCTCATTCAGGGACTGCCTATCTGAGGATGACATTAGTTACTTCAAATTAGTAATCAAGTTAGATAAATCTGGAGGAAAAAATGAAAGATTAAGGATGTAGTGAACAATTCATACAACTCTGCCAGTCATAACAGCTGTTAGAAATGTCTGTTAGATGCTTTCATCAGCTTTGCTTTCATCCTGTGACTAACATGATAGCTGAAAAGAAATGTACTGGCTTTTAAATTTTCTTTTAAAATGTATTTCATAGGATGAGTTACTTCAGACAAGAGGTGAATAAGAGGGCATGTAAGAGGTATGCTGAATAAAGAAGAAAATGGAGATGTAAATACTATAGTCAGATACTCTCTCACAATGAAAGAACATTAAAAGAAACTGGAAGACAAAACACTATTTGCAGGAAAATACTAAATTAGAAGCACCACAGATGGTAAGGACTCGATCCTGTACTGAAAAGATGACAAAGTTTCTCATTGACTTTAATGAGCTTTTTGTCTCTTGTTGTGAGATGAATTTGAAAGCTGAAAGACAGAATGTGAAAGAGACTTGTGCCTAATGGGAGAAGAGCATGCCTTGTTCCACTGGGAGCTAGTTTTGCTGTATTTTCAGCTGTGGAAACTTTGCATTGTAAGGCCTCATCTCAGAGCGGGAGAGAAGCTCCCTTTCTTTGATCACAGTGGTGAAGGGATAGAGGTTTCTAGTCTCCTACGAAACACAGGTCTGTCTGTCACCAGCTTGAATGTCAAGAACAGAAAGAAATTATAGCAGCAGAACTTACGTTACAAAATATGAACCTGAGGCTAAGAATGATCCATTTTAATATTCAAAAGATCATCCGGCAAATTTCAGAAAGTAATTCCTAATAGGACTTTCCTAGGACTTACCTGAACAGATGGAAAAATTCCATTGGGACAAGCTCAGAAAACAGTTAAAGCTGTGGAAACTTCTTATGTTCAGTGATTTTTTTTTCTTTTTTTTTTTTTAACCCATGAGAGGAAAAGGAAAAACAGCAAGGAAGATGAACAGACAGATCAAAGGCTGATAAATCTTCAGTGGAGGTTCAGGAAAGCTTGAGCACTTGTGTGAATAGAGAAGAGATAGATTATCTTGCAGCCTAGAGAAATAACGCTGCTTGGGCTGAGGTTGGTGTGAACTGGTCAGAAAATATTTTAAAAATAACAGCTTTTGGGAAGGATGTATATAGCTTTACACATGACCATAACACACAGAGAAGACCTGATAAATGAGGATACAGCAGTAAGTAAAATGGTATCAGGTATCAGAAAGTTGCATAGCTATGGGTGAGAACTTCAGATAAGTAATGTAGTTACTGAAAGGCATGGACAGGACAACAAAGCAGCAAGCAGTAACTGATAGGCTTGTTTGTGTCAGTTCAGGACCTCAGGCACCAAACAGTGCAACTAGGATTACTAGTGTAGAACCTGAAAGCAGTTGTCTGCCATGATCGTCATGTTAACAACTGCTATCAATAGGCACAAATTTTAGGAGGAAGACAGAAATAAAAGCAAAAATGTGGTGCTACATCAGATGCAAAGAAACAAGAGGAGAGAGCCAGGAATAACCTGAAATCTGCAGCAAGACAAAGTTCACTTTGGGAAAGATTTATAAAGAAGACTGTATTGGTATGGTACTCTAATAGAGGCCCTGGATCAGATTTGGATAGAAAAGAAAGTGATGTAGAAATAAAGAAAGACAATTAATACAGAAAATTATGACAATACTGAGAACCTTAATTTCCTAATAATAGAGCAGACAACACAGGTACAGGCCTGTGTAATTCTGAATCTTGTAGCTGACAAAGTTTTTCATCAGCAAGGCAGTAACAAAAAGCGATGCCAGGAGTGATTTTGATAAGACATGAAAATGTGATCAAAATGGTGGTCACAGGAGTGAGATAAGGATGTCATCAACAAACATTATTTTATTTACCTTAAATAGAAGACTGGTAGGATTCTGTGATAAATTTGGAATTTCAGAATCTCAAGCTTGATCAGTGGAGAGAAATGGCTAGTAAAATATCCAAACAAAGAGCTTAAGGTCTTGAATATAAGAGGCTCAGAATTTCTTGAAATCAAAGAAATCACATAAAAGTCTTTTTACAGGACATTTTAGGATTAAAGGATGAACAGTGGAAGGAAGAAAAAGTGGAACAAAAAGCTTGATTCAGAAAAAGCTGCATTTTAGAGATGAAGAAGTATAGGGATAACATGTATACAGTCTAAAATGAGACTGAGCTGGATCTTAAAATTTTAAAATCAATAGTAAACACTAAAAACTACACACAAAAAAAAAACAAGATACACACAGACATAAAAAAAAAAAAAATAAGATAAGGAAAGAGGGGTCATCAACAGCTGGATGATACAATGGAAGAGCTGGATATAGTGCATTATTTTGATATTGTCCAAATAAACTCTTACTAGGAAAATCAATGAAAAAATCCCCCACTGCAATGAACATCAGTCTGATTTGGCAGCAAGGACTGTATATACACAGATTGCTAAAAAAAATGTCAACAAACAGTCGGACTTTTTTTAAACAACCCTCATAGAAAAGGTGGAAGACATTTCTGATGAAACTTGAAGGTGTCACTACAAGAAGAATTACAGACTGTGCTGACTGGAACTGAAGACTGAGATGGTCCTTTCTAATTCCTAATTATCAGAGTAACTAGTTATAATTGTTCCAACAATTTTTCCTGCACAATTCTTCCCTCCCTCTTTTACTTTTCAAACAGTTTAAAATGGCTGAATGTGTGATGCAAGGGATTTCTCCTTTTTGTCACCTTCATTTTGGCAGACTTCATTCTTTCATCTTAGGCATAGTTTTTCTTGCAAAATTGCACTGACTATTCAAGCACTTAAAGCAAAAATCCACAGAAATTGAAGAAACATTAATTTGATTTCAGTGTAGAGCTTATATGAATTAAACCTCAAGCTACAGACTTTGTTCATTGCTCCTTTCTAATAATTTTCAGGATACATTAGAAATTATTGTAGAAGTGATGCAAAGTGTTCAAGCCACCACCAAAGTACAAACAAAGGCAAAAATCTAACGAAAACCACCAACAACACAAACTGCATAAAGAGAAGGCTAAACTCTTTGCTCTAGCAATGTTTTATTTCAAAATTAGCTTGTCCTTAGTTCAAGCCATGCTTCTTTAGCAGGAATGTTTGTGCCTGGATCTCTGTCTGGCCTTTACTATAATTAGTGTTAAAATTCAGTTCAAAGCACCTCTGAACAAGTTGTCATCCCTCATTGCTGCTTCAGTCCTCAGCAAAGCTAAGCTTGTCTTCAAAGTATGAGACATCAAATGAGTCTTAGCATTTTCAGAAACAAGCCTTAGTTTTATGCTCTGTTTCTTTCTAGCCACGACCTAAGCACTCTTGTGGTTCAGCGGAAACTAATTCTTCCCTTTGGGAACTCCTGCCATGGATTGGGAATACTGCATGGTTTTGATTTCTTATGCTGCAGAAATACAAGCCGTAAAATTTCAAAGACTCTCCAGATAATTTTATTAAGGAAAATGACATCTCTCAGCAGTCCTGAAATTCTAGTTCAGTGCACGTAGGGGAGAAGTTAAAGAAATCCAATATAATATTTCTAAGAAAGTAGTTTAGTTATTTAATTTTCAAATCTCAGATACCACAAAAAGTAAAGCTTTTCTTCTTGTAAGCTGTCTGCACAGAAAATGTTTTACCTGTTTATGTTAGACCTGTGGGCAATTTTATTTGCATAGATGAAAAATGCAATGGATTGTTGACGTAACAAACCTCCATACCTTTGCACACACATGAGCTTTTATGTTTATATTGCTGATGTGTAACTACACATCACTGCAAACTACCAGCTGAAACATCTGTTAGACAATCCCTTTACCAGTAAGATTTCTTTTGAGTTGCATGAGGCTCTTCATTTAGTAGATGAGCTCAATGCCTACACTGCAATTCATTAAGAATCATATACAGTTTGCCTGAATCTTTGAGCAAGTGATATTGCCCGAAAGTACATTTGATATGCATTGATATGAGTTGATTTAGGGCAGGATTAAGCTTACGCTTAATTCATTGAAAAGACTCACACTGACTTCTGTTGGAACTGAACTCAGCCCGCAAAGACAACCAAAACATTCTTACATCGTAGACCACAGAATTTTAGAAGTGTTTTGTGACACTGGAAATACATTTATATGCCTACTGCTATAACACATTTTCTTTCATCACTGAAACTAGAAGAATCACTACTAGTTATTAGGGATGTAGCACTCATAACACAAAATCAGGCAAGTCTGTTTCTGCTGTGTAGAAATCAAAGTTAGGTTCCAGATGAGACCATTGATCACTCTAATCTAATATATCCTTCCTGACAATGACCAGCATAAGCAGAGAAAATTGAAAGAACAATGTAGTACTCTACTTTTAGAAGATTCTTTTCAATTCGCCCAGTTAGTGGTTACACATCCTGAAGCATGAAAATGTTAATGGATTCTTTTCATTTTCTTTAACTTAGATGTATAAGATCTTGTGGTGCATCCTGAACTTGCATATGGAATCCACATATTCACAAAAAGAAAGGCAGATTGTACAATATACTAGTTACAGAGTTTGGTAAATTGTTTTCTTTATTAACTCCTGCCTCCATCCCTGCATATGTTTTAAGCTATCTTTGGCCCAGGGGGGAATCCAGTAAACAGCTGAGTGAAGGGAACAGCAAGCTGTGACAGCTTGCTAAGGCAGGGACTCCTGAAGCCATGCTGCTTCCAGAAGCCCTGCATTTTCAGATTGAGGCTTCTGTCCGAGAAACTATTTACAAATCTGTGTTGTTTTTTTTTTTTTCTTTTTTTTCCAGAGAGGCAGGAAGAAAGTTTCTTTGCTTATATATAGTCATCTGATTGGTCTGGTGATGCATCTGCATTAGTACGCTTTCAGAAAAAGCTTCAGCAGCTCTTATTGCTAAATTTACGCTGATATAGGTGCAGTTCTTGCAGGCTGCCCTTTAGTTAGTTGTGAATGTTGCTTTAACTTGTATGGGAAGATTTACTGACAGTTCTCCCTCCTATAACTCAGCTGTGTTCCAGTTCACATCAATTGCAGATCACAGAATCATAGAATGGCTTGGGTTGGAAGGGACCTCAAAGATCATCTAGTTCCAACCTCCTGCCATGGACAGGGCTGCCAGCCACTGAATCGGACTGCCCAGGGCCCCATCCAGCCTAGGCTTGAACACTTCCAGGGATGGGGCATCCACAACTTCTCTGGGCCGCCTGTTACAGGGCCTCACCACCCTCTGAGTGAAAAATTTCCTGCTGACATCTGATCTAAATCTCCCCTCTTTTTGTCTAAAACCATCCCCGTTTGCCCTATCGCTGTCAGATCATGTAAAAAGTTGTTCCCCTTCCTGTTTATAAGCTCCCTTCCAGTACTGGAAGGCAACAGTGAGGTCTCCCTGGAGCCTTCTCCAAGCTGAACAAGCCCAGCTCCCTCAGCCTTTCTTCATAGGAGAGGTGCTCCAGCCCTCTTAGGCTTGCCACCTAAGAAATCTTTCAGTGTCACAATGTTTCAATAGCTGAAGCCTTCTGTGCCAGTTCTAAGACATAATAGAATGATTTTACCAGTAGCTCAGTAGTTTAGTTCCTATGCCTGTTCAGGTTTTTTGTCTGTCTGTTTGTCTGTTTTTGCTGAGATCTCAGGCAGATTTTGGCCCATTATTAACATCCAGGATATGTACTTTCTGCTTTGATCCCTTTGCTGCTCATCCTGATTTGTTGCTGAATTCTGTTTTTCCTGAAAGTTGTAAACACTTAAATATAGTCTACAGTAGCTGTAGAAGATGCTCAGAAATCATTTTGGGTTTATAACTGCACAGAGAAAGTGTACTTTCTGAAGTTGCACAGCTCCAAAAATGTGAAGCTTATAGCAGCCCTGCCCACACAAGAGGAGTGACATTGAGTGGTCTTTTTTGCACTAAGAACAAATCTCACTTTGTTTTACACTTCTGTTAGACCGTCAGTCTCATCTGAAACTGCACCATTAGATGTGAGAATCAATCAATTTAAGAAATTACCTAGATATGAAATCTGGAAATCAGATTTCATCAGGTTTCATCACTCAAACTTGACTCATTAACTTTCAATTTCAGCTTGAGGCAAGGAGGAAGGCGAAGCACTGATACATGGGTTTTTCTACTATGTTCTAGGAATGCTGAAATTTGCAGATGCCAGGCCATGTATGCAGAGTATAACAGTTCAACTGTACAGTGCGTCTGCATTAGGACAACATATTCTGCATATATTTGCAGTTTATGCCTAGCTAGTCTGACTCTTCCAGAAGGTCTGAAGCTCACTGCACACAGGCTAAACAGCACCAGTGCATGTATACCTGCTCAGAAGCATCCAAGCCAAAAATAAGGCAGTTTTTCTTTGAAAATTATCAAGCATATATTCAGCAAAAGATTAAAGTGGACAATAAAACCAATTTACAAATGGTATTTTTCCCCTGTGAATTGTAATGCCAGAGGTAGTGTATATAAAAAGACTATTATTTTGGCAAGTATTTGTTATGAAAAAAAAATAAAGGAAATGCAAATTATTAATGAAAGCAAAGCATATTTAATACAAGTTTCTGTGCTTGAAGTTTATCACTGTGAGTCATCCTGTCCAGAATTGGTAAAGGTAAGGATATTTTAAACAAAAAATCAGTCATAATTTAAATGATTGCTTAATCTGTTATGAAATACATGGCCAGATAAGAAATCACAACACTGTGAACAAAGATATTGGTTTAATATCATGGATTATTTGGTTAATCAAATTTGGTTAATCTTTATATTAAGGTATATATTTAAGAGGCGAAAATAATATTAAAGCTTACCATAAGAAATGGAGCTTAATTGACGTTTAAAAAGATGTTGCAAAGAATCTATAATATTTTACTTTAAAGCTGTGTGTTAATAAAAGGATTTGGTGCCTTTTTATTTAACATCTTTATCTAATACCCATAAGGATAGCTAAAAAATATATGACAAAATTATTAATCGCTGTTCTATTAATGTTGAATAGAACCCTGGGCATCTCTGTAGACAGAGACATGGGAATTAGTCATGAGTTTATCTGTTCAGCAGCAACTTTTATACAGTCAACAGCATAGGAGTAGATTGTCTTTCTCTGAAAAAGAATTTACTAAATTTTTGTGTAGTTTCTCATTTTTGTCTAGTTCCTCATTTCTGTAAAGAACGGAATTGGATTTTAATCACATCATCTTCATTTGCAAATCTGGAGTGAAGCATATGTGTTTTTAATTTTCCAACTGATAGTCATTATAGATTTAAAAGGCAGCAAAACATTAAATAGTGTATCCTATAAAGCAAGAAAGCTTAAATATTCTGGGATCAGCCAAAACAAGAAACAATCTTTTATATTACAGAGACACATGGAGAGCCAACAGAACAAATGTATTGCTCTCATGTGGAAATATATAGAAAAATAAAAATACATAACATAATATATCATAGTAGATTCAGGGTTGCAAGAAGTTGGGAGAAGACAACAGCTGACCCAAATTGGATATAGCATGGATATTCCATGCTATACAACAACATGCTCAGTTAACAAAAGCCCAGGGATAGGAGGAGGAAGGGGGGACATTTAGGGTTATAGTGTTTGTCCTCCAAAGCAACTGTTACGCATGATGAGGCCTTGCTTTCCTGGAATCAGCTAAACATCTGCCTGCTGATGGGAAGCAGTGAATGATATTCTTATTTTGCTTTGCTTAATGTGAAGTTTTGCTTCACCTATTAAACTGGTTTTATCTCAATGCATGAGTTTTCACCTTTTGTGCCTCCAGTTCTCTTCTGCATCCCACTGCAATGGGGTAGGTAAGCGAGTGGCTGGGTGGGAGCTTAGCTACTGGTTGGCATCAACATGCCCCATTTCTATATGTATAATATATATACATGTGTGTTTATCTAAAGAAAGTGCTTGGAATTATATATCTAGAAGGTGCACCAAAGGCATTGTAGAGATTATTCCACACATACACAAAAAAACCCACTCTGTTCTAAATTTGTAAGATGCAAGATGTCCTTGAGATAGCTTACATCACCTAATTTAAAGGCAATAAGAAGGGAATAAGAAATTTACCTTTCACAATACAGAGTCCAAAAGAAACTAGCTTGTCTGTTTCAGAAGGAAATACAGTTTCAGAGTGTACAGACTGGGAACAAGTAAAGGTGTAGCGAGCAGAACTATAAACTTACAACATAAACTAGTAGAAATTAACATTGCATCCTAAAAGTGTTGCCACTGTCACATTTGGACATGTGACCTGAACAGATCTTTTTATTTTCTCTTTAGTATGGCTTGTTTTAGAGAATTATTGAAGTAGCTGCATGAATAGTAAACCATTGAAAACACTACTTTCTCTAAGACGTTTATAAGAGATTTTTCCTTTTTATCAGGACCCAATTGCAGTATCTTCCATAGTAACCATAAAAGAAAGGAGCTATGCAAAGACTTAACTACATACAGACTATTACCTTTTTATTAGTCTAGAATTACTTCAAAGTGTAAACTATTATTTCTATTACATCTCCATAAAGGGAAAATTCAATATAGTACTAAAGACTGGGCAGCAAGAGGACAGCATTAAGCTGCCCTTAAAGGAAAACCCACATCTTTAACATACCTTTGGAGACAGTTCATAGAAGTAAGGGTTTTTTTTTTGATTCAGCTGCCCTTCAGATGTGCTTTTTGGAAGGAGCAAAGAGGTCAGACCATGGGTTTTAGAGGAGGAAGAAAGGCACTATTAATTCCCATTTTGACTCGTAACAGGCCAGTGACTGAACTATTACAGTCTGGGTGCTTTGTTTCACAGGCAAAGATGTTGAACAGTTCTGAGTCAGCACTGTCTCTTTGTACATGTAGATATACGGGCTATACAACATTATAGTGAAGACTTGACAATTCAGAAAAGATCAGATCAATCCTTCTAGGGCTCCAGCCTGCTCACTGGTAATTGAAGTGATCATAGTGATCACACTTTCAGAGCTACAACTCTTTTTGCCACTGGCAAGTACCTTCAAAGACATTGCAAAGCCAAGAAGTATGGTTTTCTTGCAAAACAGATGCATTTTACCTCACAAGGGGCCATTCCGTGCCCAGAAATTATGCAGATGTATGCAGAGAGAAAGGGCAATCAACTTTTCCTCTTCATCCCGAGCCTGTGAGGCTTACATAAGGACATTGTATAATTGTAGCCTTTGGTCATGGGGGAGCACAGGGATTTCTCCCTCACCACTTTCCTAGATGTGTGACACTGCCCCAAAAGGGAAGTGGGAGAAGAATGCTTCTTCTAAGCCACCTGTATCAACTTGAAATATGTAAAGGAGACATTACAGGTGATGCACTTTGGAGATCAATTACCCAAGCAGTAGTCAAGTGTCTTGGCTTTATGACTGTATACAATTAAGGAGGTACCCTATATGCAAATTATCAAAACACATTTGATTTACTCATTTGCCCTTGAGGCATTACTGAGAAAGACCCTAAGTTCATAACAATTACTTCTAGAAACAAATTAAGCAAAATCTCAATTCATTCCAAAGGACAAATTCCCTGCATCAGTTTCTGAACTGTGTAGTCTTCAAACTTAGTCATTAACATGCAACTGAAATATTGATTGTAAGCCCCTTAATTCCGGTCATAGAGTCAGTCATCAAATCTACCTATGAAGTCATGCACTTGCTTCAGAAATTCAGATGTTCCAAACCTCACTACACAGACATAGGGATAATCTTTTATTGCATATACTTTATGCAGTAAAACATGTCTACTTGTAATTTAAACTCAGACACATCAAATATTTCATTGAAACGTTTCAAAAGTCATTAAAAAAATCTTACACGCTATCCACAAAATATGTAAAATACAAACCTAATGAGGAATGCTAAGGACTTGCACTCTTATTTTGTTCTGTAGATATTAATGCTGCAATCTATCTATCTATCTATATTCTGTACAGNTTATGTTATAACCACGAGCAAGCTATTATTATGTGCTTGATAGGTTTCTCTTTAAAATCAGACAAGTCTATAAACAACAAAGCCTTTCTCAGTTATTAGGACTTACTACTACTTATGTTTCTAGATTTGGATACAGAGACAAATATCACCATACAAATTTTGAATTTGCTAGCTTGTTGCATTCATTANGGTTGATTTTCTTCTTCTGAGTTGTATGACTAAATAACACAAATAATTGGGTCATTTTTAATGTTCTAATGTTCAAATGACAACTAGAGGAAAAACAATAGCACAGAGTTAATTTCTCTAACGATGAAGAATGACTGAAATTAATTTATAGCTTTAGATCCAAAGTTTTGGATAGTTTTACAACTACCTGAAAGGAGATTGTAGCAAGGTGCATAACCGTCTCTTTTCTCAGGTGACCAGTGGCAGAAAATGAGGAAATGGCCTAAAGTTGCACCAGAGGAAATTTAGATACAGTTTCTTCACAGAAAGGGTGGTCAGGCATTGGAACAGGCTGTCCAAGGAGGTGGTGGAGTTGCCATCCCTGGAGGTATTTAAGAGATGTGTAGATGTAGCACTTAGGGACATGGTTTAGTGGTGTTCTAATAGTTGGATTTGATGATCTTAAGGATGTTTTCCAACCTAAAAGATCCTGTAAGTTTGGCATGCTGCCAGGTGGGAGATCACATATCATGGTAGGTTAAGTAGGAGCCAGGTGCTGCTGATGACAGCCCCCTGATGCAAAAGACATGTGCATTTGCAGGACAGTCATTCACGATCTGGAAAGCATTCCTAGCCTTTTGAATAGTTGCATGAAGTTGCTTTTTAACGGACTTCTCTCTCTTCACACACTAGGCTCTTCTGCTGAAAAAAATATTTTGTGCCACAGCAGATGTATCTGCACGAGGAGTTCGAGCAATCATACTGCTAGACAGCATAATATGTATAGTGAAAACTCATCTGCTGGTTATCTGCTTACTTACTGGGTGAAAGGTATAAGAAATTTGCTCTTGTCGATATGGAAAAAGTACCATGCTTTACTGCACTAGGCTATTTCCTATAAGATTTTGTTCTCATAATATCACAACACTAATTCAACTTATATACCATTGTTAGAGTTGATCATATTACATGAATTACACAGCTTTGTTTGTCATAATATTCTACTCAGAATTCTGATTCTAGAGTTCAACACTCAGAGAAGTACATGCATACTATCAGCATCTCCTACTGAAACTAATTACTAGTGTCTACTATGAAACACAACAGTGAATGCAGATCTCATTTATTTTGGTGGCTATGATACTTGATATTCATAAATTTTCTTGGCAAGGTTTTTTTTTTACTTTTGATTAAGGCCAGAAGGGATCATTAAATCATCTAGTCTGACCTTATGTATGATATCTGCTGTTGAATTTCAGCCAGCTAATGCCCACAGCTTATTTTATAGAAAGGCATTTGGTCTTGCAAAAAACCATCAACACTTAGACTCTCTTTCCTTCAGTTTGAATCAGTGCACAAACACGCTTTCTTTTAAAAATGCATGGCTTGACTGTGCCTGGCTTCTAGTTATTGGGGTTTATTAATGCCTTTCTTTGTTGAGGTAGAAAGACCTTTACTACCAGGTATTTGCTCCTCAAGCNGATAGGTTTCTCTTTAAAATCAGACAAGTCTATAAACAACAAAGCCTTTCTCAGTTATTAGGACTTACTACTACTTATGTTTCTAGATTTGGATACAGAGACAAATATCACCATACAAATTTTGAATTTGCTAGCTTGTTGCATTCATTATTTTTTCTGAAAAAATATAACACATTTGTCCATTTATAGAATTAACTTTCAGCTTGTAAGAAAATACATAAATGAGGAAGATCCATTTACAGGAATCATAACTGAAATGAAAGACTTTGTGATTCTCTTATGCTTGGTAAACACTGCTAGATACTCTTTTTTAGCACTACCTGTAGCAGTAATATAGAGTTGTACAGGTAAGATATCTAGTTAAGGCTTTACTTTCTATTTAAAAAATGTATTTTGTTAAGAAGGTTGATTTTCTTCTTCTGAGTTGTATGACTAAATAACACAAATAATTGGGTCATTTTTAATGTTCTAATGTTCAAATGACAACTAGAGGAAAAACAATAGCACAGAGTTAATTTCTCTAACGATGAAGAATGACTGAAATTAATTTATAGC
>VXAV01004433.1:18398-32240 GCA_013399715.1 Alectura lathami
TGGGTGAAAGGTATAAGAAATTTGCTCTTGTCGATATGGAAAAAGTACCATGCTTTACTGCACTAGGCTATTTCCTATAAGATTTTGTTCTCATAATATCACAACACGAATTCAACTTATATACCATTGTTAGAGTTGATCATATTACATGAATTACACAGCTTTGTTTGTCATAATATTCTACTCAGAATTCTGATTCTAGAGTTCAACACTCAGAGAAGTACATGCATACTATCAGCATCTCCTACTGAAACTAATTACTAGTGTCTACTATGAAACACAACAGTGAATGCAGATCTCATTTATTTTGGTGGCTATGATACTTGATATTCATAAATTTTCTTGGCAAGGTTTTTTTTTTACTTTTGATTAAGGCCAGAAGGGATCATTAAATCATCTAGTCTGACCTTATGTATGATATCTGCTGTTGAATTTCAGCCAGCTAATGCCCACAGCTTATTTTATAGAAAGGCATTTGGTCTTGCAAAAAACCATCAACACTTAGACTCTCTTTCCTTCAGTTTGAATCAGTGCACAAACACGCTTTCTTTTAAAAATGCATGGCTTGACTGTGCCTGGCTTCTAGTTATTGGGGTTTATTAATGCCTTTCTTTGTTGAGGTAGAAAGACCTTTACTACCAGGTATTTGCTCCTCAAGCAAATATTTCTGCCTTGTGACAAGTCACCTTTCAATCTTCTTTTTGACATGCTAAGCAGATTAAGTTTTCAAGTCTCTTCCTCTAAGGCTTTTTCTCAGCCCTCAATTATTTTTGGTTCTTTTCCCTGCCTTCTCCAATTTTTCAAATGTGAGCTGTGTAGTATTCCAAAACTGCAGTCAGCAATGCCACCCTGGGAGATTAAGTCCCCACTTCTTTGTTTATAGTCAAGGACCAGAATACATTGAGGTTACTGTGAACGGGTTTTCTCTTGTAAATCCTTTTCAGGACTCTTCTGTTTGTGACCAAGGACTGCAAATCTTCTTTATAGATGCAGAAAAAAAAAAATATTTTCTTGAATATCTTCAGCCTGCTATGTGATCTAAGCAATTATACAGGACTGTTTTGTTACCATCACCAGATTTCAAGTTTTGTCAGCAGTGTGTCTATGGATTTTTTTTTCTGGAACAGTAATAAAAATGTTTAATAGTAGCAGTCAGCTGCTCTTTGGAGAGCCTCATAGAAGCACCCTGATTTGACAATTCTTTGTTAAAAGATATTCTGATATATGACAGGTAGCTGTTCTAAATCTATTTTATTGAAGTTAATTAATATTAATTTGCTAAAAAAAAACATTATTCTAGGTCAAAAACGTGTCAAAACTCAAGTTTATTACATTTACAGTTACCTTTATTCACCAAAATTGTATTCTGATCAAAAACTGAATACAATCCATGTGAATATATTGTATCTACAATAATTCAAAAGCCTTGAATATTTTGATGGATTTTGAAACAGCTGTCATTGTTACATGCCTCAATTTCACTAGGGCCTTTATGATTTTACGGTTGTCATCAAACAGTTTTTCTTGTGCAGCTTTGGGATGAATATTGCCTGTTTTTTCTTTCTTTATACTCCTTAATCTACTGTTCCTGAGCATGGTAAAAATACGCAGTATTGCTTTGTTTCTCTTGTACTGTTTTTCTATGTACTGCAATATTTAACACAAAGAATTTCAACAGTCATAAAAAATAAAAAGCAAAAAAAGTAGCAAAAAAACATTAAAAGTAATTCCTAGATTCACTATGTGAGGCTACTCAAATGAGTTCTCTTGGTCTTTTTTGTATTCACTGTTTTCAACATCTAAAATGTTGCATTTGTGCAGACACAAGCACAGTCTGAATTACTGATAAAGGGAAAAATGCACACATATTCTTCTTTTCTTGCGTACAAATTTGTCTTGTTAATGTTCAGAATTTTTACTTTATTTGAAAGTAATTTAATACTAAAAGAGCATTACTCTCAATGTAAAGAAAAACTTACATCATTCAAGTCTGATGAAGACTTTAAGATCAGCATTTTGTTTTGTTGTACCCATCAAGCATCAAACCATCCAGCATCAAATGAATAGTATTAAAAGCTGCTTCCGTATCTGGCTATCTTTATTTCGAAGGCAATCCACTGCAAGCAAGGGCTCATTTTCTTATTAGCAATGACACAGGAAAGGTGAGTATAGCACAAATATTGGGTAGGTGGAAGGATTTTCCATAACATGCTTTGGGTGGCATCTACTCCACCTTTCAGGAGAGGTTTGGGGTAGAAAGTAGGTAGGAGCAAGAGATATCTGAGCACTCAACAGAAAGCATCATGCAAAGTACTCAAAGCTTTATTTAAGCCAAGACTATCCAGCAGCGCATGAGAGTTTTCAAACTCTGAAAAGAGACTCTGATTTCTTCACTTACCGTAAGTTAAGGGAATAAAAAAGACAAGTCTTTAAATTTATCTTAAATAACTCTGCTGTTTTCTGTTATTGCCTAACAATACCCTTTTCTACAATTGTTGTGTTAGAGGGTTGCAACTCAGTGGTTGCATTCCAGTTGACCTCATTACAGGTGATCTCTTTTTTGGAAACATAACTGCTGTTAACTTGAATTTTTTTTTTTTTTTTTACACAAGACTTTCAGTAAAGCCTACAAGATTAAGGTTCTTACATCTCTAGAACAGTTATAATGACCTAACATCTACAAATTCTGTTGGAAATTCTACATCTCACTTCTTTCAATGTAAAGATTCATTTTTAGAAAATTTTAAAGATGGTGCTCCAGTTCAGGTGTTGCAGATATGATTCCGTATTTCAACAGTAATAGGTATAGAAGTCTGTTTAAAATATGCAGGCACACTTGTCTTGAAGGTTAGTTATCTACAGCAATAGAGGGAAGACAAATTGACAGAGAATAGAATGTTCTCCTTAACTTGCACCATTCAAGTGTGACACCACCACAAATACACTCCTCTGTGTAATGCAGGCATAATAATGAACCTGCTTCAAGAATGAATTGTATGAGACTGACTGACCCAAAAGTGGAATAATGTGCATAATGTCTGTCACAGATACTATGTCAACATAATTAAATTGGAAAATATAATTAATCCAGCATCCCAAGTAAATTTCATAGAATCATAGAATCATAGAATGGTTTGGGTTGGAAGGGACCTCAAAGATCATCTAGTTCCAACCCCTCTGCCATGGGCAGGGACACCTCCCACTAGACCAGAGCCACATCCAGCCTGGCCTTGAACACTTCCAGGGAGGAGGCATCCACACCCTCTCTGGGCAACCCCTGCCAGTGTCTCACCACCCTCACAGTCAAGATTTTCTTCCTACTATCTAGCCTAAATCTCCCAGTTTGTGGCCATTACCCTTTGTCCTATCGCTACATGCCCTTCTAAAGAGTCCCTCCCCAGCTCTCCTGTACACCCCCTCCAGGTTCTGAAAGGCTGCTATCAGGTCCCTCTGGAGCCTTCTCTTCTTCCAGGCTGAACAACCTCAACTCCCCAACTGTCTCAGCCTGCCTTCATAGGGGAGGTTCTCCCACCCTCTGATTATCTTCGTGGCCCTCCTCTGGACCACTTCCAACAGCTCAATGTCCTTCTTGTGCTGGGGGCCCCAGAACTGGACGCAGCACTCCAGGTGGGGTCTCATGAGAGCAGAGGGGCAGGATCACCTCCCTCGCCCTGCTGGTCACGCTTCTCTTGATGCAGCCCAGGGTGCTGTTGGCCTTCTGGGCTGCAAGCGCACATTGTCGGCTCATGTTGAGATTTTCATCAACTGACACCCCCAGATCCTTCTCCTCAGAGCTGCTCTCCAGCCATTCTCCACCCAACCTGTATTTGTGCTTGGGATTGCCCCGACCCAGGTGCAGGACCTTGCACTTGGCCTTGTGGAACTTCATGAGGCTGGCATGGGCCCACCTCTCAAGCCTGTCCACATCCAAATTTCTGTGGATAATGTTAATTTACATCTTTCCAAAGGCAATGTAACAGCCTACAAAATAGGATGATAAGGATTTGCCTGCTGCATTGGCTTAGATGTCTTTGCAAGGTGCTGTCAATGGAGATTTAGGTACCTGGATTCACCAAGTATACTTTCAGGATGTTGCTAATTCATCTGTGACAGGTATGATTCATCAAACTTTTTGGGAAGAGTAAATGTTTTTGAGTGATTTTGTTCCAGAGCATTACAGATATGTACCTGAGGTTTATGGAACATTATGGAACATTGTTAGCAACTGGCATTGTTTGCAATCTAAACATAAAATTGGGATGAAGACCTTGAAATAGATACATATTTAATTCAAGTGTCTTCCATTATTTGTAAAATGAACTTCAATTAAGTGTGCTACTTCCTTGTCCTTAAGGACAAAATAGTTCTTTAGGATGGACAGAAATGAATACATCTGATGTCTCACCTGTATGCACAATGGTAGTAGCACACTAAAGGGAAACAGGAGTAGGGGACAGTGTAGTAGAGGGGAACACTCCTCATTAAGATAATGCATAGCTGGCATTATTTTTGTGAAATAAATTGAGCTAACTCACATTATGTTTTGTTATGGGTTTCTTCCCATTGCTTCCTCTCTTACAGATGGACAAATCTATAGGACTCTTAAAATCAGGCAATGTGTGCTTAGGTATGCTTGAATGCTGAGAAGATTAAATATGTGTGCTTTTCCATTTTGACACAGTCATGCCCATAGTACCTGCACTGGACCTTTATCAAACATGTAAATGACTTCCTGTAATTTTCATAACTTTTGTTGTGCTTTACCTATACTCCCAGCTTTGCCGAGGGAAGATTTCCTAATTTACCTGCCAGTGTATTTCTTCCCATGTCTAACTTTCTAAAGGATTACAACTTTATTGTGTGTTGGTAAAAGGATCCGAAGTTCACTGCAATTAACTCTCAGATCCCTTATGTGCTGTAACTTTCCTACTTCTTCTTGAATGGAAGCTAATAAGGAATTTTTGACAGCTAAAACTTCAAGAAGCAGTTCAAACATATTTCGGAAGAAAAACAGTGCAGAGGAGAGAATGTAAGTTAGGTTGGGTGTGTCTGATAAGAACAAGAACAATCTCTTCTAAGCTTCTTATCAGGAAGGTATCTGCTGCCTGCTCTACAATAAAGAAAAGCAAATGTTCATTCCCATTGAAGAAGAACTTTAAGCTGGTGCATTAGGCTTACAAGAAAAATCCTGTTTTTAGGGTGAGGATCTCTCTGAACTGAAATTAGCTTTCTCAGCCTTTTCAAATTTCTTGTACAGATAGGTGGTACAATTCACCCTGATGAGCTTTGTTTTTTTTTTCTTTTTTTTTGAGATACAATTATTCCATGTGGGAATAAGCTTACAGTGGGACTCCATCTAACTCTGGATGGAAACATGCTTAAGTTCAACAGCTGGATAATGTGGGTGAGGCTTTGAAATTCATTTAAAGCACCATGATTTACCTTGGGCTTGCACCCACCTTGGATATAAGTCAGGTTTGCGGCGAAATGTAGGTTCAAGTCTGTGCTTAGATATATCCACTGCAGCTATAGGTTACTAACTTTATCCTGTATATTTTTCTTCCTGGTTATTTTGTTCTTGTCCTTTTTTAAAACTCTTTTTTGTTCGTAATGGTAAACTGGGAAAGCTCCTCTGAAAGTTAATCTCCTGTTAGCTTTGTAGCTTCTGTGTTAATCTCTTGTTAGCTTTGCTGCTCATATTTCTGGAACTGATTTGCATTCCCTAATCCAGAACTGAATCTCTTTGCTACAAGTACTCACTTTTGTATGGATATGTATTTTTTTAAATAATTAGCTCAAGGATCTTCCCCATAGAACTTAATACAGATTGAAAACATTTTATATAGGATGAAGTTTAAATGGCTTTTAAAACAACTAGGATATTTTTTTGTGTGTGATTTATCTTTTCATCTGGGAATAGACAAACCATATATTTATGATTCTCAAAATGAATGGTCAGCTCTACTTCTAGCATATTATTTTTGGGAAACTTACTTTAGTGCTTGCAAAAGGATTGCAGTAAAATTATGGGCCTTTCTTCATCTGACTTTTGCAATCCTAGGCTCAGAGTAGTAAGATATGTAGGGATGGGCCCTTGAGAGTCTTCCTTTCCCTGGGATCTGCAGGAGGTACAGATCTTCTGCCTTCACTGTACTATAGCCACTCGTGCACCCAGAAAAATGGATGTGAGCACTGCAGTCACCCATCCTGAATCTTAGGTTTGCAAATAGACTTAATAACTTACAAACTAATGCAGCTCTACCTTGTGTAGCTAAGACAGGAGAGAGTTTACAAAGATGCCCAGCATTTCCATCTCCTATCTTTCTGTCCTCAGTGACTGCGACAACAGGAGCTCTGTCGTATTAGGATCACCACAAGGACTATAGCAAGTATAAAACCAAGACAAATTATAGTTTTCAAAATGTCTGTTTTGTTTCTGAGAATTCTGGCAACATAACTCTCAGTCATCATCTACTCCACAACATAAACTACACACATTTTTACCACAAAATATTTCTGCCTTAGCATGGGTCGACAAAACATAAAAATGGCCATACTTGGAACATATATCACAGAATCACAGAACCGTAGGGGTTGGAAGGGACCTCTGGAGACCATCTAGTCCAACTCACCTGCAAAAGCAGGTTTCCTACAGCAGGTTCCACAGGAAACTGTCCTGGCAGATCTTGAATACCTCCAGAGAAGGAGACTCCACAATATCTCTGGGCAGTTTGTTCCAGTGTTCTGTCACCCTCATAGTAAGGACGTTTTTTCTTAAATTGTTATGGAACTTCCAATGTTCCAGTTTTTGGCCATTGCCCCTTGTCCTGTCACTAAGCACCATGGAAAAGAGCCCAGCCCCATCTATTTGGCTCTCACACTTCAGGTATTTAGAAACATTTATATGATCCCCACTTAGTCTCCTCTTCTCCAGGCTGAAAAGTCCAAATTCCCTCAGCCTTTTCTCATATGGAAGATGCTCCAGGCCCCATATCATATCCATATGTAGCCTCATATCCTATCTTAAACAATGATCAGTAGTAGATGTCCATAGAAGAACATAAAAGTGGACTACAAATGATATTTCTGATCTTAATAGCCTGAAATAGTTTTTTTCTTCCTTTAAATTGCATAACTGCTGTATTATCCTATGTATCTGCCATGTTCTGTGGCACTGTGTCATGCAAGGTAACTTTAACTCTTTTTCTTTGAGATTGCCATGCACCAATATCAGTATTTTTAGGTATTATGAGAGATGGTCATTGTCTGTTTGCCTTTTCCATTACTCTCTCCTACAGGTGAAAAAGCCCAGCTCCCTGTACTCAAGTTGTTTCCTACCTTGATCATTCTGGTTACTGTTCTGCTGAAACTTTTAAATCTCCATTCTGTCATTTTATAGCACCTCTCCAGAACTGTAATTTTCAATTCTAGTTTAAACCACCATTTAAAAAGGTCAGAGAACCAAAATGCGATAAAGCCGTTGTATGAAAATATAAAAAATTTCCTATTCAAGAGTTCTCAGTTTTACTGGTATTGTGTATTTACCGATTTTTAACATAGCATTACTGCTGATTCACATTCGATTTCTAAGGGCTATTAGACAGTTACTATTATCATCTGTATATTTATATAATGAGCAATTCTAAGTTACATGCTACAAAAAACATAACCCTAAATGAATGTATAGTCAGAGAAGACATTATTTTCACCAAATAGCTGCCGCAAAAAAAAAGGCATGTTTATATTCTGCTGACACATCTGAACATGAAGGTTATTGTGTTCAAGCAATAAGTAGGCTACTATGCAGAAAAGCCACCCAGCTTTCCCTTTGGTGCCCATTATATAATAAAATTATTATAGAATGGGTGACTTTGTCATATTGCCACAATTTTTTTGTTTGTTTGTTTTGTTTCCTTCTTTTGTTTGCCCCAGGATGCTTTAGTTTGTCTGGTTATTTAGCCCATTAATATACATGTATTTTTATGGCCAACCATCATTTCTGAATGTTCGTTTTTACCTATGCTTGCTTTCACAGCCATTTGTGCTGGTCTGTCAAATATAATCTGGCAGCTGCAATTAGTCAGGCTAAGGCAGTAACAGAACAGTGGAGGCAGAGGTCAGGCCTTGTAGCACTCCCAAACTGAGACTCTTCATAAATTAAATTGTAACTGGTGCTAGAAGAAACGCTGTTGTTCTCTAAGGAAGGTAACAATCTGAACAACTCTTTCTTTCCTTCAGGAAGAAATACCTGCCACCATACAACTACAACAGACATACAGCAGAGCTCAAATGGTTTACACATGCAGTGTAGATATGTTCTTGCAGTGTAATGCCAACTTGGCTCTCACAAGGTTTTTTCAAAGAAAAATGACCAAAAAGACTTTATTAATGCAGATGGTAAATCCTACCAACGAATATTAATGCACCTCTGACACTGGATGTAGAAATAGTGTAATAGCACAACAAGCAGATTACCTTATTGGACTATACGTAAATTATGCTTTTTATATTTCTATGTGTACTAGAAAATATATTGCTGAGGGAGAATATAATTTTTGGTGATTAGATTAATTAGACTACTGGGATTCATTTTTCAAGAGGTTCTATCGTTTTCATGCTTATATAACACCAAATTGTGACTAAGCCTTCATATTAACACAGAGCTGAAGAGCTCTGCATTTTGTATTTTTTGACTATGCCCTGATTGGGATAGATGAATCAATCTTGCTTAGTAAAGAGTGTACTTTAAAAAATTTGTCATAATAATGATACACGAGCATGATATGACAGTTACCTTAAGGTAAGTCAAGAAATGAACGGTCGCAGTTGTTTGTTCAAAAATTAAGTCTAGCAAAATGTTATCCTAAGACTCTTCTGAAACGCTGCATTTTTGCTCATTAATTTATTTCATGTTATATGATGATAGATTCATCTACTGACACAAGATTCACTGCTCATCTTTTAATTAATTTTTAGAGAATGATGGAGGATACTAGATTGTGAGAATACTAATTATATTTTACTAATTTCAGTCCACTTTTAAAACTTTGGATGTAAAATTTGATTTGAAGGTTATGAACATTTAAAGCATAATATTCCTTTTGGGTTTTAATCACAACACACATTTTGCATTGCTAGCATTTCAACTTCTACCTAAATACGTATACATTTTAATATATAATTTGACATATAATTTATACATTGGCAGAAATGAAGAACACAAGGCATAGTTATTTTGGTACCAGGCATATGTTCCCAGGTGTAATTGTTTCATTCAAGTACTTTTATCTGTTGAAATCAACAATTGTCACAAAGTAAATGGTAAGTACAGAATACATTTCTTTTGCCTATGCTAATTTTTATCAGTAACAGAGGTCTTATGAACCTAAACATGTTGCTCCTGTAGGACTGGTCACCACATCCCCATCATGGCAAGTCTTCCTTTTGACTGAGTTTTGGAAAATGAAAGAACTGAAGTTGTGCCTTTCTGTAGTTCTGTTTTTTCAAGATCATCTGAATAAAATTTATCACAGATCTTGGTCTCCAGATTCCAAATACACCACAGTACATAGAAACGTCAATTATTTGGCAACGAACATGTAAGCAGGACTCAGTAAACAAGCATATTTCAGAAGTTTTGTAGGCTGAGGCAAATTTTTAAGAAATTATGACTACAACCTCAATGCAACAAAACAAGGCCGACATCTCCTGCATAATGAACCATGCATTTTTACATATTTCTGATTAAGTTTGTGTCAGGAATAATTTGTTTTGATGTAATATTTCAGACAGTTATTACAAATAAAATCAAGAGAGTCATTCTACGCTCCACAAATGTCCTTGAGCTGAAAGAGATCCTTTCAGCTTCCCTACTGTTGACCTTTTCACAAAAAGCTGCAGATTTTTTCAGTGTTTGAAAGTTAAGAGCTTTGAAAATAAGACTTAAATTGTTCACTAATGAAACAAAACAAAAGATAACCCATTACATTAAAAAATCATGCAGATTACAAATACAAAGAATATTCTTACAAATACAAAGAATATTCTTACAAATATGCTTTTAGTTATCTGAAACAGGTCACTGAATTTTGTTTGATCACTCCTGAAACAAGCTTTAACTTTGGACCTTAGTATATCTATAAAATTGAATTCATTCTTGCTTTCAAGTGACAGAAAATTTGTTGCATTTTCTTTCCTTGCACAATATTTAGAGTAAAAAATAGATTTCTATACTCGTACCAAAAAGTTTGAAAGTGATGTGCAATAAAAAAGGGACAATTAAAACTTTGTGTGCTATCAACATTCACCTAAGAGTATGCTTAGGTGAGTGCCTGTAAGAACACTCATGAATTCTCTCTTAAAATCATGCCTTAAGATATTACGTACAACTGAAATATTGCTATTTCAGCTAATCAAATCTGTAATGCTTCACTTAAGGTAACTAAACACTTAATTTAGTTTCCTCTGATATTCTTATCACTTTTAATAATTAAAAATATTTTTGAGTATCTACCATAACCTAAAAGATATTCAGTAGTCTTTGAATTTTTCTTTTTTTTTTGACTAATCAAATGTTAATTTGCTTTTCTATTAAAAGCATGTGATCTGGTGTTTAACAGAAATATTTAGCATCTTAAAGTAAAATGGCATTTCAGTACTCTACTACAATTATTAACGGAACAGATTAAACCTGATTGTGTGCGATAAAAAGACTCATTATTGATGTGCAAATAATGTATGTTTCTCTTAAGTTTCCTAGAGAAGAAATAACTAGCATTCTCAAAGGCATCACTTGTACTTAGACCTTTCCACAGGGACACATGTAAAAGAGATTGCTACTGAAACAACCACCTGTGCTGCTTAATCTGGGATTTTTTTTTCACAGTATTTTCATTCATTAATGAAACATTTATTCCTAAGACTAGTATTTTACTTGCCTTTAATTTTGGTGATCCTCAAGATACTATAAAAAAAAAAAAAATCAAGATAATAATTGAAATTGGAACTGTACTTTTTCAATACCACAAATTTTTACTAGCTTTTGGATCAAGTTCCTTGCACTCTGTCCCTGAGAATATTCCAGTCTTCCTCATAGGTCCTATACCAATTCTATATTTGCCATCAAAGCCAGACCTTATGCGGCAAGAGAATGCTCCTATTCTAGGAACCCGTTAGGAAATGCAAAGTTCAAGGTTCTCAGAAGAGTGATTGTAATGATTTTACTTCAGAATTCAAACCACTTCCATTCCATTTCTACGTTCCTTTAATACTCAAAGTGTTAAAACTGTAGATTATATTTCCATGGATAGTGTTCATTTGTCCAAGTTCTACCAACCAACATTGTTACGACTACTCTGAAATAAGGTGCTTGTACAGTCAATGAAAATAAATGTTCTCAGAGTGATGCACCTGATCCTGAAAACTGTTATCTAAAATAGCTCAAACATAATTAGGTTCCACAAATCCACTGTACATCACCAGTAAGGATCAGTTTCACATTCATATCAAACATTTACTCCAGATTCTGGAGGGAGATATTAAAAAGCATGAGCAATTTCACAATCATAAGATATCTTTCTTTTTTTTTTATAAACAAATGGCAGACTTTGAGTTTTCATACAGAATAGAATAGCTATGGGCAGAAGAATGAGGTATGCTGATGCTCTTTAAGAGTTACAGGTGCTCCCTGGCATACTTTTAAAGTTTAATTATTAGTATTTGCCAACAATGGAAAATTTCAAAAAGTTTTTCAGCCCAGATGTTCATGAGCAAGAACCAGACTGATCCACAAAGAAAATCTTTGCCATCATTCTTTAAATTTATTTAAGCCATTAAATATCCACTTCTTTATGAAGATAAAATATAATGTAAATTTTAAATTAATTAGAAAATTGTATGAATTTGCAGCTATTATTGATCAGTAAAAATACATACTAATGAGCTGCAAATGATGTTGCCGTTCCTTGGGGAAATTAAATGAATTTTTTTTTTCATTTTTTTCATTTTTGAATGTTTTGTTTTCATTTTCCTTGCTCCTTTCTTCACAGCCTGATGTCATTAATGTATGTCTGTAACATCCTTTTAAAGTCTAAAATATATTTGAGATATTATAGATGACATACCACTGCCTACAGATGAAGGAACTTTTAGAATAACATTATCCAAAATCATACTGAACAAACAAAACTAGACACCAGGGTCAAGATTCCTTATTGCTTATGCTTTATAAACACGGGTGGTCTGAGCTTGGGTACTCCTTTCAAACATAATAATCCCCATTGCTGATATAGACTTCTGGGTCAAAGCATATTTTTATCCTTAAATATCTTCATTATGCTTAGATTTCTAAGTTTTCTGGAATACGCAGGTTATTCTATTCCTTGAGTTTCTTCATCCAAGACAACGTACAATGCATTCACTATAATAATATGAAATTAATTTATTAACAAAGAAAAATGAAAGTTTGCAAAACAAAAGAAATTCATATGTATGGCATGTTGATGTAGATGTAAAATGATTTTTTTGTCCAGCTCCATCCAGTAATTTTTTTACACAGTACTTTCTGGAACCCTAGTTGAAGTCAATGAAATGTGACAATGATAAAAAAAAAAAAAAAATTACATAATTTGGCTTTGTATACATAACTAAGAGGCTTACTAAAATTAAATGCAATGAAAAATACCAAAAAAAAAGATAGAAAGTTCTGTAGTCAATCTGCTTTCACTGTACTTATTTATTATACTGCAAAAGGGATATAAAGCATGCTAATAAAATTTATGTGCTGTAGTGAGTGTGCTGTAGTGAGCACAGCATACTTTATTGCAAGTACTAGGCTGTATTACTGAGGAAAACATCAGTGTCTCACTCAGGAAGAAAAGATTCCAGACAAATTGCACGGTTGCAGCTCAAGCAGGCGTTCAGCTCAAGAAGGCCAGCCTACTGGCTTACCGTTCGTTGCCTGAAGTCCTGCCTTGCTTCCTTGCTTTTGATAAGGATGTGGGGGGTAANGATAAGGATGTGGGGGGTAAGTGAGAGAGAGAGAAACAGAGTAAGAAATGTAAACTGTTGAGCTTGGATGGCTGACCGGTAGCTAGCTAGTTTTATCTTCTTGACTCAGGCTAAACCAAGTTCAGAGGAGGAATTACCAACTGCTCTGCTACTACTAACCATACCCCATGAGCAGATTTTTCCCAATGGCATGCATTAGGATCTGTGCAATGCCAAAACCCAAGAGCCTCAGTATCTTGAAAAGCACATCTGTGAGAGGTAATACTCCTAGTGATTTCCAAATATAGGAATAATTCTGCCTCACACTGCCACTTACTGTCAGCAACTGATTAATGGCAGCTTGCCTCTCTGGGAGGCAGCATCTCCCAGCTATTCCAAGTTTTGTCCTGCGTGCTTTGTCTCTACCATCAGGCAGAAAAAGTATAACTCAGTACACCAAACCTTCAGTGATGTGGCTCATTGGTTAAGGATGTATCAATGGGGCATGAACAAAAAAAGCTCTCTGAAGGCTGATGGCTGAGAGCCAGAAGAGAAGGTATCACTCCATTTGATTATAGGAGTAAATCCATGAACATAAAAGTCTGCATCTTCTGACCCATGACAATTAAATTTTTGTGACCACATAAAAAAAAAAAAAAAAAAAAAAAATTGTCTTTAAGATACTATGTTTTGGCCAACGTTTGTAATATTTTTTCTCAGATGTAGCCCTTTCTTTGAAATTTTGTAATATCTTTCACCTAAGGAACAGAATAACATTAATATACATTTATAATTCTAACACAGCATTATTCTTTTTGATCCCAAATCACAATGAAAAAAAAAAAAAAAAAAAAA
>VXAV01004434.1:0-15665 GCA_013399715.1 Alectura lathami
TGAGGTCCCTTCCAACCCAAGCCATTCTATGATTCCTGAGGTGCTTTTTAATACAGGTAGTAATAACTCATTTCATGTTGGCTTCCTGTTAACGTGAGGGAAAGAGGAATTGAGGAGGGCTGCATTAGGGAGGCTCATTGGTATGGAAATCACACATTCCCAGTCATCTACTTCAGAAATGTGTCTGTGCAGGGGTGGGAGCGCAGTGACTCAGTGCAGGCTGTGGCAGTGGTGACAGGGGGGACCTGCCTACACCTCTGGCCATCTCACCTGCTGCCCTCCCTCTATCCTCCTTCCTAACAGGCAACTCTGGGAGATACTGGGATCCACTGTGGGGCAGGGGACTCTGCCCATCACCCCTCTCCACCCCCCAGGGCAAAGAAATCTCACCACAGACACACCTTGGTACCCTACAGAGGGCATGAGGGACATAGGTGAGAGGAAAGTCTTCCTTCACCGGCAGAAAAGGCAATTTCCATTTGTGAATTGGAGCAAGGTTTGCAATGGGGTCCCTGTAGTGTTATATATGGCCCAGCCTGTCCCTGAGCTGCTAGGACAGGTGGAGGAGATGTGCGCGCTGGTGGCATATGCATGCATTTTGCTTCAGTGGGGCTGGCTGTATGAGGTGCTTTACTGACAGAAATAAAAAGTGTTTCTGTGGCTGGTCAGCAGCTGCTCTGGGCAGCCTGCCGAGCCTGGCATGGCCAACATGCCAGCACAGCCTTGTCTGTGCAAGGCCCAGGCAGAATCACCATCTCTGCCGGGGGACCAGCACTGAGACAGCTCTAACCACAGGGCTGTGGGGTCTCAGGCAAGGTGTGGTGTGAGTATGATTTGTACCCCCATGCGTTAATGGCAATGTGGTAATTTAAAGAGAAGTATGTCTTTTTCTGCTGACCTCCACACTATAAGGTAAAATGAAGCAGGCATGTGTGCCCAATACCTGCTTAAGATGAAGGTAAGCAAAACATTTTATTAATAATAATAAATTATTATATCCATAGGTAAGTAGGTTTGTGTCTGTCTTCAGGGAAATGCCACTAAACTTGTAGTAGATCAACGGGTAGCCACATAAAATTGTTTTAGAGTGTTATTTTTTTCTCTTTTCTCTGAAACCGTTGCCCACAGATCATTTCTGAAACAAGAAAAGGCTATGTCTGAATGGTTTAGTTATGATATGGCCCTACTTGGAGGGGATGGAGAGTAAGTTAAATTGGATTTTAATGTTGCTAATGCATTTCATTACATTGAAAAATCCTTTGAGGCAGGCAAGTTACCCATATGTAGATGTTGAAACATGATAAGATTAATGTTGTGTCTTTCACGTACATAAAAAATTGCAGATCTGTAGTATGAATTACTTTAATTTTCACCTGTAGAGAAATAACAGGAAAAAACAGTTTGTTTTTCTGCATGTGAATCTAGTCTCAAAGATGGCACCTGTAGTAGCAGGCCGTCAGTTCAGAAACATGGGACACCTAAACTCAGAAACACATTAAATGAAATTCAAAACTTTCCATGCCATAAAAAAAGGATTTCACCCAAATTAAGGAAGTTATATTTGAAAAATTCTTCAGAAAGGCTGCTCAGGAGGGAGCCACTTAAACACTTCTAGCTGTAGGGTAAGTGGAAGAGCTGTAGGGGTACATCTGCAATAACAGTCTCTAAAGTGGCCTGTCATTGCTTCCCTGAAGGATAAAGTTGAATGTAATAATTAACCCGTCTATAACCAGCGCTCTTTTCCTAATAGAGGAAAGGGGTGGAGAACAGTCTGTCAGACTGGTTTTTTTTCTTAGTTGTTAGCAACATCCCTTGCAAGGGGTACCTCTAGAGAGCATAAGATCATGCTAACTGCAGTATAGCTGGAAGGAGAGGAAAAAATCCTAAATGGAAAGCTGGGAACATGTATAGTAAATTGGTATTTTTGAGTGGAGCTAGGAGAACAGTGTTTTTTTTTTTTTTTTTTTTTTTTTTGCCCTTTTCACCTATAAATACATCACTAGAAATGGATTTAAATACTGGTGGGACAGTCTGTTTTTCTGCCTCTCGGCTATGTAGGAGACTATCACTGTCATCTATCTTGTTTTGAGGCACAGAGTTTCAACAGGTTGCTCAGAAAGCAAACATCAAGTAAGCTGAAGGGAGTTTATATTTTGACCTCAAAGACAAAATATATAAAAAAATCTCCTGAATGAAAAATTCCAGAACATTGTCATTGATTGCTCCTGTCCAACTCATGGAGGGACTTCACTGTCTTAGGATGAGCTCAGCTCTTTCTGAAAATTAGGTATTGCTAACAAGCTACTAGTTTTATTAGTGTTCCTCTCTAAATCCTCTCAAATTCTCACTGCCTGGTATACCCCATAAGCCAGAATTTGTTGGGAATCAGATGAGGTTAAAGCTTTGTTTCTTGACTTTGATACAGTGCAGTAGGCAGAGCTGACAGTTAAATAAAACTTACTGACTCAGCTTACCAAGTATCTCTGCAGAGGAGTTGCCGCACTTGACAACACATCAGTTATGCTCCTTGAGATGCTGAATGTATGCTAGATGGAAAATGTTCTTCATTTTTCTGCTCCCATCTATGCAACTTTCATGGGGATTTTTCTTCATTTTGCTGCTGTTCTTGGTCACGCTGTTTGTCAGCAAAAGGTGAAAAGGTTTGATCCTGTTGCTGCTGAATGCAGATGTCTTTCCTTTGGCCTGAGTCCTGTTTATTGGGGCTCTGCAGCAGAAGACAGGAAGGAGGAGGGGAGGGGAGCAGAACTAATATTATTAGCTTTGCTTGCTTTTGCCCAGTACCCAAGAAAGCCTGGAAAGCCAGTCCAGCATTCAGCAGAGATGAGCCACATGAGCAATTGAAGTTGGAGTAGTGTAATGCCATAGTGATGGCTCTCCTATCACCAGTGACATCTTTAAGTCTTCTTTAGTCACCTCTACAGGTAAGGGATTATTCGATACAGAAATAAGTGCATTGTTTCTTTTGTGAGAGCTGCTGGCAGTTTGATCTAGTGAGCTAGTGGCTGGCAGCCCTGTCCACGGCAGGGGGGTTGGAACTAGATGATCTCTGAGGTCCCTTCCAACCCAAGCCATTCTATGATTCTATGATCTGTGGTTTTGACAAGAATCATGGAACAGGAGGCAAGGTAAATGTGCTTGACCAAGAGATTTCCTTTGATAAGATGCATTTGTTTTTAATCACATGCAACCACAGGATACTAACCTGAATGCAAGGGTAACTGGATGGAAATTACATCAGCTGTCTTAGGAGACAACTTAAGCCAGCTCTGATAATTCCATTGGCCTTTAAAAATTTTGTGATTCCAGGCAAGTATGTGCTCTGGTTTCGGCTGAGGTGGTGTTAACAGCATAACGATTTTTGGGCTGTTGCTCAGTGATAGGCATGTGCCCGAAGCTGGGCCGGTCTGCTGGGCAGGAACGAGATGCTGGCATTGCGGCATGGGGCGGGGCGGGAGGCAGGGCTGGGACAGCTGGCTGGAATTAGGCAAAAAGTTATTCCATACCATGTGACCTCATGTGGGAGACTATAAAGCTGTGGGGAGTTGGCTGGGGGACTAGTTCCTGCTTGGGGATTGCTGGGTGTCAGTTGGAGGATTGGAGTTCCTGTGATGAGGCTGGTGTAAGCCATAACATACCGCTGAGTGCCTAACTGCACTTCAGAGTTGTTCATCAGTCTGAGGAGGAGCCAACAGCTATTACCAGACAGTACACTGACTTTAAATAACTTATTTTGATTCTTTTGTTATCATAAAAATAATTGAATGATGATGGATTTGGGGTAGAAGTCAGAAAATAGCCACTATTCATTGAAGAAGCTGTGGTTTGGCTGCCTTTAAGACAGGGTTGGCAATTAAGTGTATCAAAATTTTGTCTAATACAAAGGAGATGTGATCTAACATTTTAATATTTTATCAGTTTTAAAAATACATGCCAGAAATCCTTAGATTATGGGGAGAAAACGTTGTGTATATATATATAGGTTTGGCATTTGTGCCACAATATACTGTGGTGAAATTAAACTTGTCAGCAGTCCTTGGTTTGGTTTGATTGTCTTTTGCATCAAGTCAAAAAGTGTGAAAACCCCTTGCAATGACAGAATGCCTGTGACTCTGTGTTTCCTGAAATCTACTATTTGGCAAAGATGTGGAGTGAACTTAAACACATGAGGAAAAACAGTCCTCACAAACAGGAGCACTGTGGCAGAAATACATCTGTAAAGTGTCAGAGGTAGGGTGTGATTAGAATTCAGTGAAATCCTAATTGAATAAACTGATTTATGAGACTAAACCTTTTCTGAAAGAAAGCCAAATATTAAATTTTTAAAACAAGTTTCTGAAAATGACTAAAGGATCAGTCAGTTCTTAGTTCTACGCCCAATTTGAGAAAGAAGTTGTTCTTGAAACTGATTGCCAAAGGATAGTGTTTTTAAGAAATCTGTTAAAACATCTTTGATCAAAAAATCACTTTGTAATTCTTGACCCTTCTGCTATTTTTAGACATCTAAGAGTATGACTTTTAAAAATGTACAAGACAAAATCATCCATAAAGTAGATCGGAATTCACAGTTGGTATCTTTCGTGATTCTTGGTGTCAGTCTTGCTACTTTTGAATTATATGGGAATTTCAGTTTTTTTAAGACAAAATTTTAGCTTTCATAATTATGAAGAAAATATTGAAAAAAATAAAAAGGAAGGCTAAAAGCTGAAGTTTCAGAACATAGGAAATTACAAAAAATATTATTTGTTGAATTTCCTGATGGTGAAATAAACTTAAAATCATTTTATGACCTGTAGAGAGTCCAATCCACTATTAATTCCTCTCTCTTGTGGTCAAGTTCAGGATAAATTATAATGTTAGGAATTGAGAGCTGGTCATTTTAACCAGAAGATGATTGTGGTGATTTTGATGCCCTTAGTGCTATTTAAAAAAATGGTTGAAAACAAAAAGAATATAAATATATAAATATATAAATAATAAAGAAACTAAAGTTGAGGTAAGTGGTTGTCTGACTTTTGATTCACTCTGTCTAGCTTTTTAATCCACGTACAACCGCAGCCAGTGTGACGTGGCTGACATAGTTTGAATATTGTGAATTCCCTACATGATTTTTCACGCATATGGAGGGGAGAGATGCTGTTAAAGTCTGCACTGAAAAGAAGGATTGTGTTGTGAAACCCCCAATGATATACACCTGAGAATTTACAGAGGAAACAGCAAACAAATTCCCTGCAACTGGGGCAAGCTTTGCTCAGACCTTGTGCCTATTAGGCATGAGATACGCCAGCTATGAGGTACAAATCCCCAGGAAATTGTGCTTTCTTTAGTTTCCATGTCATAAAACTAGTCTATTAGTTTTGAGCAGTAAAGTACTGATCACAGTTGTGTTCTCCTACCTAACAAAGCAGTTGTTCCAGCTAATGTTTGCACAGTTGTATTTGAAAGTGACTGCTGGCATAACTGGAGCAGAATGTGGGCAAGCCTCCCATGGGAGGCGAGGGCCTGGGCTGCAGGGGATCAGCCGCATGCTGAAGGACCTTGCCAAGAAGGGATGGGAAAGCATGCAGAAAGAAACAAGAAAATGAGGTAATGACCTTAACAAAAAAAGGAATAAATCCAGATGACTGGGAAGAGAAACAAAAAAAATCTGCAAAGTGACAGAGATAATGAAGTTTGGTTTCCTTTAGATCTTTATTGTGCAGCTGAATTCTCTGGTACCAAGTTGTCCAGTGCACCCTCCTACCATTGTCTTTCCTGAGTGTGTTCCCGCTGAGCAAGGGCTTAGGTTTATCTTCAGTGTACCTGAGTGGAAGCACTAAAGTTCTAAAAGGGAAGTGACAGGAACAGGCAGTGTATTAGTACTGATTTGCTTTGAGCAGGTAATATATATTTAGTCACTGGATAGCTTGGACGTTTATCTGTACACCACACCTCACATTATGAAGGCTTTCTCCTCACTGGTGTCTAAGATAGCTGTGAGAAGGCAGTTTCTTATTTCATCACCCACTTTGCCTGCTAATACCAGACCCTCCATGCCCAGGCATGCTCACACAGGGAAGAAAAATTCAAATTTTAAAAAAGATACACCTGGTCACAACAAGTTTCAGTTTTTGCTGTTATAGGGATCACTGGGTTCTCAAGGACACAGAAGTGGGTTGGTATAATGGAAAGTAGATGAGCTTTATTTATTATTTCACAGGCTTTAGATTTGTGCACGTATCTCGAAACACATATAACATGAGGTTTTAAATTTCCGTTACTGTGGTCAGATTTTATTCAGAAGGAAGAGGATGAAGTAAAAAATAACTCAAGTGAACCTATATGCTCTTTAAAATACGTTAGTCTTAGCAGCCAAAGCTGGGGAGGAGTCCGATTCTTCCTGAGAAGGACAGTCTTGCTAAGCCTCCAAGAGCAGCAGACTCAAAATCCTGGCACCAGTTTATGTTTTTTTTGGTTGTGTGTGCTTTTTTTTTTTGTTTGCTTGTTTTTCAGGTGTGTCACCCCCCATGCCATAAAGTTCCTTCAGGTGCCTCAGGTGAAGGCAGTGTGGGTAGGAGGCAGCAGGCCAGCTGCTCAGGGCCCCTCCAGCCCTGCACACGCTGGGGTGGCCCTGCAGCCCTGCCAGCATTCCCAGGCAGCTGCTGTGATGTCCTCTGGCCTGCACTGGGCCCCACAAGCACCAGTGGGGCAGCCATAAGGACTGGTGCCTGCGAGCCTCAGAGGGGAGGTCATGGTGGTGTATGTCAGGAGGCCAAGGTGTGATGGCTGCCCCACGGCCTGCTCCTGGCCACAGCTTGCCCTCAGCCTGGCAGTTTCTCCTCTTTCCTTATAGGAAATGCTGCTTCTCAACTTGGTGTTGCCATGGCAATGGGGAAAAATGACCTGTTTTGGGCTCTTGGCAACAGTATCTGAAGGGAGTGGCCAATGCATAGGTGCATAAATCAGCCCTGCTCCACACACTTGGTCTCTGATCATGTGTATACATGTATTTATATACTATGGGTGCCAAAAAATGTATGCACATTTTAAGAGATGTTATCAATGTATTACTTCTTGAAATTGAATTATGATAACAATTTGTAGTATGGCATTTGCTCAAAAGTTGGTGTTAATCAAACGAATCCCAGCGTCACCATGCGACAGGCAGGGCAGTCACAGAAAATGGTGGAAGTACAGCAGTAGTTTGCCTTAATCTGAAGTGTCTGGACACTGGTAACCACTCTGAGCACTTCCTGTAATTGCAGAAGTCAAATGTTATTTGTATTTATCTTTTGTTAATGGTATATATTGAATATTACAATTTTAATACAGTTTTTTCCTTTCTTAAAATGTGTGTACTTTTTTCGGCACCCTCTGTATATGACATTTGACTGAGGTCATCATGTTTTCATTGTTTGATGTGGCTAGGTAAACCACTTGCAAGTCACTTGCCTTAGGACTATAGACTACCAGTAGATTTGAAAGCCACTAAAATAAAACCATAAAATAGAAAAGAGGGTTGTCAGGTTTTATAGTAACAGTAATCAATGCCACATAAGCTAGATTAATTTAAGCTTAGAAAAACAGTAACTGCATACATTGCAAAATACAATTACCAAAATTATTTTCTTACAACGTCCCTGAGATACCTTCTCAGATATTTAGGCTGCTGTAAGGTAAAACTCTGCAGCTATTCCAGATTTTGAAATCAGGGAAAGGAAAAAGGCAATTCTTCAAACTGGAGTTTGGCCAGAATTGAGCAAAATCAGATGGCAGAATAAGTGGAAAAAAAATAGCAAATTTAAAAAAGAAATTTTAAGGAAAATGATGCTCATTGGCCTAAGTTCTAACTGTAGTAGATGTGTTCATGGAATTCCCTTTATAGAAAAGTGAATTTGGGGCAGTGGGACCCTACTGTTCTCGCCTTGTAGTTGAACATCCTTGGTCTCACTGTAGCCTGGGTGCATTCTTAGCATTATAATTAAGTCACAGTCACTTCTGTGGGAGTGTGTGAAATAACATGCAAGTATGTTGGTTCATATTTAGACTACTACTAAAATTCACTTTGTGTGTTCTTGTGATCCTTTGCACTGCTCATTGGTTATTTCTTCCACCTATCTTAGCAGCGGTTGTCACTTCACTGGCTGATCTGTTGCCTATGTAGGATCAGATAAGGATTTGGCTTTTATAGCAGAATTTCCAAGATACAGCACAGTGTGTGTCCGTTTTCATCATCTTCCCCTATATCCCATGCATTATTCAAGAGGTATTTCTGTGATTCCAGGTTCACCATGCTATATACTCATTTTGCTAGCAATGGTCACCACAGCTGTGGTGTGTGTGTGAAGTGAGCCCTTACTTGCCTGGAGGACACAGTGAGGAAGACCTTGGGGCTCCTTCCAGTAGAAGCAGAGATTGGCTCTTGCTTGGCACCTATGTCAGGAAGGGCTGAGCTGTGATCTGAGGGAACTGCCAAGCTGGAATTTGATACCTGCTAAATTACAGGACTGAGAGGTAGGTAAGGGCATGAGGAGTATGGGCAAAAATTTCAGAAGACAGAGACAGCACAAAATATAGCCACACAAAACAAGCATAACTGCAGTGATTTTGATGGCAATCATTACTTGCCTCTGAATAATGGCTTTAAAATGTTTTAGATACTATTACTTACCTGGGGCAAAATACAATATCATTGCACTGAGCTCCCACTGCAGAACAGCTCCCGTTGCAGAACTCAGAGCCAAGTTTAACTTTATAGTTGGCTCCTTTTCTCCCTGGAGTTTACTCTCATCTTATCTACAGAATTATCTAAATTTACTGGAGCTTCATCACCTGCTTCAGAAAAAAAAATCTCCTTTTTCTTATTGAATCTGCAAGCTAAGTAGCAGAGAACTCCAAACAGCCAGGGCAAGCTGAGTACACTTGAGGCTGATGTAGTCAATATGTTGATGTATCTAATAATTAAAAAATATAGTTATGTCAGTTACTGTTCCCTTTACTGTTCCCTGTAGAGTTTTAACTTCAGTTTAATGCTGTGGAACACATAAACTAAACTCCATCATAGACTCACTTTCCTTCCCTTCTGGGTTTCTAATTTTACTTTGATAAAAGTTTTTTTTTTTTTTTTTTAAATTGTAAAATATTTACCATGGGGAGGGTGGAAACACTTTAATCATTCAGATTTTTATTAAGAATCTTTATGTTGCAAACCCAATGAACATTTCCTTGCTTGAAAGCCTGTTCATTAGTACCCAGACTGTTTGCAGCACTGAGGGCAGCTCACTGTATTTTTGTCTAGGCAAGCAGACTTGGTCCTGGACCTGCAAAGGTAGTGGAACAGGAAAGGATCATAGCATACAAGGCAGGAGGGGCCTGGACTTGTCAAATACCACAGCTTGTCCTGAGCTTTCCTCTGTATGCACGGTAATCAAACCTGGTTTTATGTCTTTTAAACTTCTGAACTATTGTCAACTTGAACAATGACTGCACATTAATGAGAACACGGAAGTGGAACTGTTTTGATTTTTAGACCTAACAAAAAACACAACAAAGTAAGCAAGTAACCAGTACATACAGCTAAACTTGTTAAGGTAACTATAAAACATAAAATTTGGCCTGTGGAATCTACCATGTAAAAGCATCAGAAGTGAATTGGATGCTTAAATCTTGTGATCTTGATCTGGGCAATTTAAGGGACAGTAACTTATATGATACACCTATGTGAAAAAAAATGTGCATTCCATTTTAATAACCTGGTATCTTGTGGCTTGAGGGGCAAAAATATTTCAGTAATTTTATAGTCATAATATTCCATTAAACTAAATGGTGATCTTACTCACTATTTTTCTTGTTGCTATTCAAATTGTTTTATGTCCTCTCTGCAACTGGAACACCTCTCTTCCACACGTGTGCACCTGTCTAATTCAGTACCTGAACACTCTAGTTTGTCAGGGTGAGTCAACCCTGGCACATTCATCACAATTTATCCACTGTTGAACCATCACACTGAAAGCTGACTAATATTTTATTGTGCTTTTCAATAATGACAAAGAGATTTCTATGACAGGTTGTCATTTCTGTTTTCTCACAAGTAATTAGTCTCCCATCCCATGAAACGCAACATATAATGTTTGTTTTTTTGAAATATTCACACTGGTATGTTGTTTGAGCCACAACCGGAAGCAAAAAGGCCAGATATCTTGAAAGCATGCATTTCAAAGCAGTCTCTTTGGAACAATCAGCTATCATGTTGCTGTGTGTGATACAGCATGGCAGAGAGGCAGGGCTTGGACAGGACACAAGTGTCAGTTAAAATTGCCCCATAACAGGATGAAACTCTCGTAACGCTAGTAAAGTTATACGGCAGCATGGTGGTCTCCTTGGATTGCACACGGAATCTCCACAATTGCTCTCTCTAGTCAGCCAGAGTTTTTTACTTTTACTGTGTTTGCAGTGTACGTTTAACTTTAGAGAACTTTAGAAATTAATTCTGAACCTGAAGGGTGTAAGCTATCTGTCAGTGGCCTAAAGGAGAATGGCTAATGATAAAAGAATCCTCCTGCAAGGAAAGGTTCCCTACTCAGCTTCAGAAACTGAAGTTCATCTGAACTTGCCTCTGCTCACAGTCATGGAGCTTAACTCTCCTCCCACTCAACTCAGTACCTCTGTGGCAGATCAGACAGTCATAAGCAGCAGTTAGAGATGCAGAGTATTTACTGGAGATTTGACTGGAGCTGACATTTCATCTTGTCCCTCTGAAGTGTTCTTCTTCATTGCCTTTCTCCCTTCCCATGCCCTTATCTTTGAAAAGCTCTCATGGATGAAAATCACGTATTGGGATCCATATTTTCCAGAGCAGTGCAGGATCTCTTGACCTCCTTCCCTCTTCCACCCTAACAGCAGCTGCCTCTGGTGTGCAGACAGATACAGAAACTCCCATTTTTAGTGTCACTATTACATGTAAGCTCCTTTCCACAGTAAAGAAACTACAGAAGCAAGGAAGGGAGAGACAGTGTGGAATGCTCTGCTGCAAGTGCAGGCAATGCTGTTGAAATAGGAGATTATTCATGTTTGAGCTGCATCTTCAAATCCAGTAGGCTGCTGACTTGGCCTACTTGCAGAAAGAAATATCGAACCTTTTCTGAGTATTAATTATTCACCACTGCAGAGTGATTTAAAGCACATGAGAATTCTCTTAGCAGCAGTCCCTAATAAATATGTATTCTGTGAAATCCTGAGTCAGTTATGTTGATGGCAATATTTGTAGAGATTTCAGTGGGTCCAGAGTCTAGTCTGGACTACTCAATTTAGTTGAGATAACATCAGTATGTCCATTAGGTAAACTATCATACACAGGCCTTGTCATAAGTGTGTCTTAACTCCTCTACCTATGTACTCAGAAGGCATACATTGTTGCTGCATGCAAATATAAACTCGATCTTACACAAAATCAGCTTATCGGAGTTGTTCTTGATTTACAATTGAAGTTAAATTAGAACTGAATCTTTAAAAATATCTCTGTAGAATTCTCTGGCTATTGTTCAGAGTATTGTAAAAGAGCCACAGACATAGGCATTTCTTACTGGAAGCTGAACAGATTTACTGAACTGTTGCATTGTAAACACGAACAGCTTACAACCAGGATGTTTCCTCAGACTCACTGATCTCCAGTCTTGGGTACAGAACAAGGTGAGATGAGCAACATGAATAGGTTTATTTAATCTTCTGGCTTGTTGCAACAGAGAGAAGTACTAGATAGTGTGCTGAGTGACAGTTCTCTTAGAAGGATTGTCTTGAGAACATTCTAATTCTGATAAATCGGTGACTAACATTTCAGAGCTGTTACAATACTGCGCCTGCAGAAAGGCCGCTCCTTGGGAATTAGTCCAACAGAGAGACGTTAAGCTACAAAAACACAGGAGGAAAAAGACCTACAGAATGGAAAGAACTGGTGAGTAATCCCAAACGTTTATAGATGTGGAGTAGTCCCTTCTCCCCAGTGTCAAAGCCCATGTTCCCTCCACAAGCTGGCTGGTATTGAAGGGTATCCCTCTTGGTTCTCTGACACTGTTTAATGACTGCCATGGCATTCCTAGAGCTTCCCCTGCATTTCATGCAAGGTCAAAGGTGAATGAATCTGTGTGATAAATGAAAGAAGTGGAGGTTGTACAATATTAGTGTAATTCACCTCCTGTTGAAGCAAACCTCTCCTGCCCCATGCTCTCAGATCTTAGAGAGCCAGCCTACTTCTCCTAATCCACCAGCTGTCCTGTTCACGGCCATCTGAGGTACTGGCTCCTTCACTCTACACCCAGCTGCCACTTGTGCATTGAAGGAATATAAATCTCTCCAAGGTGATGTGAGAACATTACTGGAAGAAAGGTCAAGGTGCAAGTCTTGGGCAGTCATATGCACTTTTGCTCTAGATGGCTGTCCCATATAGCATTTGTAGGGCCTGGTACTTTGGAACCTGCTATCTTCGGGATGGGGTATTTCTTCTGAAGTTCTGGCTTTGCATAATTCACAGCTGCAAAATCAACAGATTTGGTGTCCTGGCCAATATGAAGAGTGGTTTAGTTTGTCTGCCTACCCTCCTTACCAGTTTTTAATTGGAAGGAAGCTTTTTCCTTTCTTTCGATTTCTCACCCTAAACTGTGATAGTAATTCTCTGTGCATTTTGCTGCTGATAGGGATGTTCCAGAACAGATAGTCTTCAAACCTTAAATATGTCTATTACTGTCTAATTCACCTATCACTTACCTATGGGTACAGGAGTTCACTTCAACCTGTTTTGGACCTTCAGCATGAAACTGGGAGGTAAAATCTATCCAAGAGTCTAGTTCTCAAAGTATTTTCTTTCTTTTTTCTTCTCTTTCCTTTTGGATGATGTTTTCTTAGCACTTGTGTTGATATTGTTTAGGAGAAAGACAAGGAAATTTTCAAGCCTCCAGATTTTGAATTACTACTATAAATGAACAAACAAACAAATAATAAATAATTCCTCCCTGAATGCATTGTAACAGTGGCCTAAGAGCTGTTAGGTAAATTGAGATCAGTGTCTTCCTTGATGGAACAAAGAAAGTGATTTCAACAGTAGTTACAGCTGTTGAAACTGATCCTGTGACAGCAAGGCCTGAAGCTGTGGACAATGTCATTCTGTCAGTTATTTCTGCTATGAAAACATCAGTCATTCCACAGACACAGATACACTAGCATGCTTCAGCTGACAAGTTGTCACTGTGCTACTTTCAGACAATGTCCTTATGTTTTGCTTCCAGAGCTTCCAGCTGGATTAGATTACACAGCCCTACTACTTATAACTTTCTCAAACTCACTGGAAATAGACTGTCCCTATTGATATATTTTTCTTTGAAGTTGTCTGGTGCATAGAAGAATATATTTCTCCAGTTAGCTGAAATAATTTGTTATCCTGAAATATCTGCAGATTAGGATAATGTCTAGGAAACAATAGCATGCAACTCTCTGAAAGGCAGCAAATGATAGAAATGGAACCAGTACCTTTATCAGCCAAATAGAACAGAAAGATATTTGTGTTTCCCATTTTTCTCTCTGCGATATGCTTCAGCCCTGCCCTGCCACCGTGAGCCTTGAGCAGTACCCCAAGCATCACAGCACAGTCAGACCCTGACATTGTTAACATACCTGCCTCACAGCACTGCTCGGCTGGTCCTTTGGAGGCTGTTGCTTGACCACCAAACAAATTCTGACACCGTGCAGCCTGTTGAGTAGTACTCAGGCATGGGTCATAATTTAACGAGGTTGCTAATGCTGCACGATAATGAACTGTTCTCCCCTTGTTAGTCTCTTCAGCTGAGTGCTAACAGACCTGCCTCTTTGTTGCTGTAGTGTCTTCTGGGGGCATTAAGTATCAAAAATTCATTCCTGGCCATGTTCCAAGCAATATACTGCTTTGGGGTCATTCTTAGCAGTTATTTGATGATATGGACAAGGGCAGTGCGTGGTATCATTGCCTGTGGATGCTGAAAACAAAAATTTAGAAAAATCTGATGGTAAACAGGATTGATTAAGACTCAGTAAGTAAAACATGGAACTAGAAAAATAACTGCTGCAAAAATTTTTGGAGCTCCAAAAATCCCTTGCTTCCTAAAAGTGATCAAATGAATTGATGTATACAGCAAAGATAGGTCTGGGGGGAGCTTTCTAACTCTCAAAATTCTAATAGCCAGGAAGTGCAAATTATAAATACTTGAGAACACTCTCTATATAGCTGTTTGAAATGGCTGTTAGCAAAATGGTAACCTGGGATTCCAGTCTGGAAGAAAATATTCAATACAACATGTTAGAGTAATCTGATTATGACTTGCAAATAAACAGGTCAATGAGGCTATGAAGGATGAACCCTGTTCAAGTTTAGATCAGGATGATGCAGGAATACGGTGCTGAGTGACATGGTAGCTCTGACCCCTGTGTCATAAAAACTTGTTGATAATAGCACCAGACTAGATGTAACCAAGTAACAATGTGATGAGTCAGTTGGAGGTTAGGGAGGTTAAGACTGGGTCATCTCATCTTGATTATGATAATGAAATATCAGGTGTGTTTTCAGTAACATATTTTATTACAAGAATAATATCATCTCTTTAAATGCATTACCTACACCGAGTGAGAAATTACATTGACTGTCTCTGAAAGGAGAAGTGGCTTCATGTGCCAGGCTCAGTACAGTGAGGCACTACCCATAAGATAAGCAAGCTGAAAAACTGTATGCATATTCACAAGGAGAATTTTATACTACCTTACAGTATGCCAGCGAAGCATGCTGTTGGATTTAGCCATTATTTACAAGTCTAATTCCCTTTTGGTCCTATGAAAGACAAAATATCGTAATGACATGGGGCTGCATTTTTAGCATGTACCGACTGGGGTTGTGAGAGGATGATAAAATGTACATACCTCAGACAGACTGATAAACAGCAGATACTGAACATATCACACTGGATTCTCCTAGGAACTGTACCACTTACCCTGGCTATTCTCCAGCTACAGTCTGTTGCTCAGCTCTGGCTATCTCTGTTTATTCTGCTTCAGACAGGTCTTTCTGTAAATAAATAGAATATCACAGATATTTACAACTTGAAGACTGTGACCACAAGAAACCTTCAGTGCAGTACAGGGGAGGCAGACAGAGAAGAAGGAAGTATATCCTTTCTGTTAATAATAGATCAAAATGATTTGGAGATATTGGATTGAGGCTCTGATTTGATGAATTAAGCAAAATTACTCAGATCTGTAGCTAAATGAGTCTTGAATGGGTAAATCAGGCACTGAAGGAAACAGTATTGGATCCTCTTCCTTTTGATGCAGTTCAACGTGCTTTTAAGGGGCAGTGCCATTGAAGAGTTGCTGTCATTTATACAAATAACAAAGTAAATAACAAATAAAAAATAAAATGAAAGCAAAGTTGTTCCTCTCTGAGAGTATAGGCAGCTGGCTTTCTGTTTAAGCTCTCTCTACTGTGCCTTGGAATCTTCACCAAATTCTGATTTATACCATTAAATGACAGACTTGTTTCACAGCGTCAGCATTTCCTGCTCTACAGCCATGTTGCACTGAGGCCATGTGCTGTCTGAATAGTCAACATACTCAGATAAGAGGGAACTATTTTAAAAACGGACGAAATCATGCCT
>VXAV01004434.1:15931-26954 GCA_013399715.1 Alectura lathami
ACAGGTCTTTCTGTAAATAAATAGAATATCACAGATATTTACAACTTGAAGACTGTGACCACAAGAAACCTTCAGTGCAGTACAGGGGAGGCAGACAGAGAAGAAGGAAGTATATCCTTTCTGTTAATAATAGATCAAAATGATTTGGAGATATTGGATTGAGGCTCTGATTTGATGAATTAAGCAAAATTACTCAGATCTGTAGCTAAATGAGTCTTGAATGGGTAAATCAGGCACTGAAGGAAACAGTATTGGATCCTCTTCCTTTTGATGCAGTTCAACGTGCTTTTAAGGGGCAGTGCCATTGAAGAGTTGCTGTCATTTATACAAATAACAAAGTAAATAACAAATAAAAAATAAAATGAAAGCAAAGTTGTTCCTCTCTGAGAGTATAGGCAGCTGGCTTTCTGTTTAAGCTCTCTCTACTGTGCCTTGGAATCTTCACCAAATTCTGATTTATACCATTAAATGACAGACTTGTTTCACAGCGTCAGCATTTCCTGCTCTACAGCCATGTTGCACTGAGGCCATGTGCTGTCTGAATAGTCAACATACTCAGATAAGAGGGAACTATTTTAAAAACGGACGAAATCATGCCTAAGTGCACATGGATTATAAAGTACTTTGAGATAAAATCTGCCTTGTAACTGGAATTTACTGTTGTATTACAATTTTGTTAAAGAATACAGAATTAGATAAGCACTGGGTATTTGCTGGAAGCACTTGGCTAATGGATTTCAAAATTTCAAGCCATAGCATGACATCCAGTTTTTGATTCTCAGAAAAGAAATCTAATATTCAAAATAGCCCTGTCACATGTGATATACATTTTTTTCTTAGCATATCATTCACTCTGGCTAGATTTTGATCTCGTTGATTTTCTCTTCAAAATCTTTAAGAAGAAATGCAATCTGATGAGTTTAGCATATCTTTTTTGTTTGTGCTGAGTCAATTTCTTCCAGGTTAGCTTCTTATTCAACCAGTACTTACTGTCTGGATAGCTGCAGTTCAAACTGGGGTCCTGGTCTGTCAAATAACAGCAGTGCTGTGCCTACGCTCAATGAGTATACAAGAGCTGCCACTTCAGTGTGTGCTCTTGTGTGTTTGAAATAACAAGTGCTTGCACACTCATGTGTTTCAGTCATATACAGCTGTTCTTTTTGTTTGTGCTAGTAACTACTATGTGAGCTAACCTTATCTTCGCAGTAGGAACAATACAAATTCACTGTATTTTCACAATTCCTTGAAATAAATATGCCAGTAAACAATTAATTGTGTTACTGATGGTCATTGAATAGAACGGAAATGTAATAAGCTTTGTGTGTCTGTCTGACAAGCAGGTGTTGGAAGCTGCTTAGGAACAGCGGCTGACTGCTCCTTGATTTCTTGTAAGTGTAACTTTTTAATTCTTCTGTGGATTAGGTATGGAATGAGAGAACCTTGTTGACAGGTTTTGAAGGAACAGAGAAACAAAAATTACAACAGTAGATTATATACACAGCTGTCTAAGAGCATTCTATGTTTGACAAACTCATGTATTAGGTGTTTTGGATAAAGACAAAGACATGAGAATTGCACTGTAGGCAAATATGAGTGTAAACTCAACCTAGTTTTGCAGTAATTAGGTATTGGCAACCAAGGTAAAGCACAAATGTAATCAAAATTCCCCAAGGGCCCTATCTTTAAATTTTGGATATAAACAATTTAACATTAGGCAATTTTTCTCTGATTATTAAAACACCAATTCAGGAGGCTTGTGCCGTATACTTATACCGGATACTGTGCCGTAGTAGGCAAGGGGAGGCCACCTGGAAGATGAATGAAGAAATGACTGATAGCCAGTGGGAGCAGTTTTATCCATTCCTGTCTAAGCTAAACAGGGGAGACCTTCACTGAGCAGTGAGCTTTAAAAAAGCTAATTGAAGAAGTCCTTTTAATTGCAAATCACAAATAAAAATTGACACTAATGCTATGTATTCAGAAAGCTGGCATTGGTGAGACACTTAAGTTGCCTATTTTCAAGTGAGAGGTCACCCCTTTACTCATTTGTTTGGTGTTTGTCATAATAACTGTAATTACGAGGCACTACTGTGATAATTTAATGCAATTTAGCACATAATTAGTGAACAAAAATCCTACATAATAATTCTTTCATGGAGCCATGTTACTAATAAATAGTGGCATTCAGTGACATCTTTCCTGTCAGTCAGGCTTATGTGGGATGCACAGTTCACATAGCCTATAGTATTTTGGCTTGTCTTGCTTTTATTTGACAAATGAGCACAAGTATCATAGCAGAATTCTGAAATGAGAGCTGCAAAAAATGCCATGCCCTTTGGCACAGAACGCCGACATTCATTACTCAGTGAGCACAGCTAAAGGAAGAGTGCTCTCTGAAAGCTTCATTGTCCTTGCTACACTTCACTGCTAATCAATAATGTCATTGCTACTGATTTCAGGGAAAAATACTTCCATTGATGGGAGTGGAAAAAATAATTTCAATAGGCTTTTCTGTACAGAGTCCTCTCAGTCGATCTCTAAAACAGGAAACAATTTCTGATGTACAGTTTCTTCTCCTCTACAGAAGAGGAAAGGGTGAGCTGAGGTGTTCTGTATCTGCTGTGCATGGATGTCACAAAAAATTCAGACAATGCAGTTGGTATGTTCTAGAAGTTGAAGTATAAGAACTAAACAATGTGTCTTTTGAAAAACGACAGTTTGGAATTTTGATATGACTGCATAAGCAATTTTTCATATATCTCTCTTCTCAGGGGATCAAATATCTGAAGCTATGTCCCATAGCTTATCATCTCAGAGGCGTGACTTCATGCTTTTAAATAAGATTTTAAATTGTAAAGACTTTGGTCTAAATCATAATCAAAATTCTTACAAAGCTGGTAGACTTGACTGCATATGGGCCTGGAAATTCTTCTGGAGTGAAAAATGTTAAGGGACCATTTTGTCATAAAACTGTTATCACAGATGTACAACCCAAGCATTAAATTTCTGCTGGTTACTCTTGCAACAATCAAGTATAATTTCAACTTGATCAAAACAACTCTGCTAGAAGTTCAGTAATCTTAGGAAGACATTAGATGTTGGAAAATCTACCACTATCCAGAGTAGTTCACTCCTTCCTCCTTGCTTAAAACATTTTCTTTGTTCTTCACTTTAATTTATTGGACAGAGATTCTAATAGTTGATTCTGATTGTACTCTATTTAGTCATGTGGATAGCCCTTTTGTATCTAGTTTTCTTATGTACTCTTATCCTAGAATCTAATCAAACCTCATTTTTTTTTCTTGATACATAGAGCTCTTTGGGTCTACTCACAATAATTTTCTATGGTACTGGAACCATCTCTTTGGCTCTTTACTGTACTGTCCTTGAAATGAGGTCGTAAGATCTGTATGCAGTTCGACTTGCAACATTCTTGTAAAAAATATATCTGAAGGTAGCTTCTGCAGTGTGTTCCTGATTGCACATCAAAGACCATTTCAGACTTTTTATCACATTCCCCTGTGAGCTCACATTCATTTCTCATCCTTGATGCACAGTTTCTTTCTAGGGATTGTACTCTGAAGCAGTTCTCTTGTTCTACTTTCTTTATAACAAGATATAAATTTTATAAACACTTCTGCACCTGAGTCCGTACCTGAATATTGAATGGAAGGAGCTGTACAAATATTCAAATTCACAGAACAAAAAAGAGTAAAGTAGTTATTAACCAGGTCTATTTAATGATCTCAGCAAAGCAGCTGCATTTTGTGTAGAGATCTTTGAAGTGACTACTTTATCCAGGCACAAATGAGAGAATTATGGAATTAGAGGAAACTGTAAGCAGATATGTAACTAGATTAGTACAGTAGCTTAAAAATGTGCCAGCTTTGGGAAATCATGAGTGACGTCCATTTTTTGTCTCTAAAATCCATGGCTTCTACCAAAGCAAGTAATGGAGCATTTGTTTAATGCACAGAAACAGTGTAGCACATGTACAGCAGCACATTTGGGACACTGAGTGTGGATACCCAAGAGCGAACTGCCGGCTCATGGCCAGCTTTTCCTCAATCACAACGCCCAAGTCCTTCTCTGCAGGGCTGCTCTCAAGGAGTTCTTCTCCCAGTCTGTACACACACCTGGGATTGCCCCGACCCAAGTGCAACACCTTGCACTTGGCCTTGTTGCACCTCATCAGGTTCTCGTGGGCCCACTTTTCCAGCCTGTCCAGGTCCCTCTGGATGGCATCCCTTCCTTCAGGGCTATCAACTGCACCACTCAGCTTGGTGTCATCAGCAAACTTGCTGAGGGTGCACTCGATCCCACAGTCTAAGTCGTCGATAAAGATGTTGAAGAGCACCGGTCCCAAGACGGACCCCTGGGGGACACCGCTCGTGACCGGCCTCCACCTGGACATACAGCCATTGACTACAGCCCTTTGGCTGTAACCCTCCAGCCAGTTCTTTATCCAGCAAACAGTCCACCCATCAAATCCGTATCTCTCCAGTTTAGAGATAAGGATATGGTGTGGGACCGTGTCAAAGGCCTTGCACAAGTCCAGGTAGACGACATCCGTCGCCCTCCCTTGGTCCACCGATGCCGTCACTCCATCAGAGAAGGCCACCACATTGGTCAGGCACGACCTGCCCTTGGTGAAGCCGTTCTGGCTGTCTCGGATCACCTCCTCATCTCGCATGTGCCTTAGCATCTCCTCCTGGAGGATCCGCTCCATGCTCTTCCCAGGCACAGATGTGAGGCTCACCAGCCTGTAGTTCCCCGGGTCTTCCTTTCTCCCATTCTTAAATATATGAGTGATGTTTCCCTTTTTCCAGTCACTCTGGGCAACTAGCACAGGTTCCTCCACCTGTGGAGATGCTCAAAACCCAACTGGACATGGTCGTGGAAAACTTGCTGTTGCTGACCCTGCTTGAGCAGAGTAGGTTGTACTAGATAATATAAAAATGTACCCTTCAACCTCAGTCCTTCTATGATTCTGTGATATTTTTGTTTTTAATCATCACCTTCCAAAGATAAGGTCCAGCATTTTATTTAAAGAACTAGATGGGATTGACTTGAAAATATCCATCAGTTAGAGGATTTGAGGGTATTTCACATGCCAAATCATCTACCTTGGTCTAGTCAAATCATGGGGATTTCCACAGGCAAGGCTATCAGCAATAATTTTCACTACTATGATAGAAACAGACCTTATTTGTCAACCCAAGGTGTTTGTTTTATAATGCTTTATACATTATAGCACTGTAACTACAAGAAATTCTGCAAGGACTAAACTTAGCAGTATTACTGAGAGAGAGATCATTATTTCCTCTTTATGTAAGGACACTGAGACAGAGATTAATTAAGTAGCTTGCCTCCCTGTGGATGAGCAGTTGTTCTGAAGTGGAACCTCCAGTCTTTATCCTGATCTAGCCTTTAGAAATAGCAAAGATCTCTGGAAATCTGTAGCTGAATGGAGCATGTTCAGCTAAAGTAAATCTTGGGAGAAAGGCAAAAAATATTCTTAGAGTAGGGTCCTCATAACCAGATATTGATTGGCTTAAAAAAGGATGGGGAAAGCACCATATATGTCTCTGCACTGAGATCTTATTATCCTGCGTGAGTACTGGAAGGATTCAAGCTGCTAGTCCCGCCTTTCCACAAATCTGTTTTTGTCAGCTCTATTCAAAATCTTTCATTCTAAAGCTGAACCCTCATGGTCCTGCCCTTTCTATATCAGCCTGTTGTATGGGGATGTGGTTAATCCCCAAGCCCTTGACCTTTAGAGATTTGTACTGCTGTCAAGATGCATTATACAGCTTTCCAAGCTGCTCTGCACTACAGAAGAAAATGTTCACAGTAGTGTTCTTTTGTTTAAACTACCATGCAACAGGCATCAGTTTCATCATGCAAACACTTTTTTATTTTTCTACAGGGGAAACAAGCCTCCCCATCCCTTCTCCAGAAGAGTTTCTGTAGAAGCAACAGAGCTGAGAAGCTAGAGTAGGTATAGGGGAGCTATCTGCAATTTGCAAACCAATGAAGATTATGTTAGTCCTGCTGGGACAGAAGCTGAGGGGAAAATGTGAGCTTAGTATTAATACCTAGGAAGATGATGGCTTGATTTTTCAAAGAAAAAATTCTAAAGCAGCCCATGGCTTTTATTAAAGATGGCTCGCTGGATTCTGGGGGCATCTGTTAAGGCACTCAAGGACCTCAGCTCTACTCCTCATGTTTTTTGATGAATAATAAGGCTGTGGAAAAGAGTAACAACTAGATGGTATTCTTCCTTAATCCCAGAAACAAAGACAGCAGATGTAACAGGTACACAGTCTCCTACCCTTAATGTTCCTTCATTCAGAGATTTAACCTTAGGGTAGCAGGAAAAAATTCTTCTCCCTGCTGATTCAATTCTTGGCTCTTTGGGGATTTCAGCATGAGTTTCAGATGAACTAATGGGAGTTTTGAAATGGACTAAAAATAGTAACTCATTTCACAACTGTCAGTGATGACTTTCAGCCTTCAGCCCAAGATGCACTGTGATATGGAGCTGATATAAGACAAAGGACCTAGATGTATTAAAAATTCCCACAAAAGAGAGCATTGAAAGAATTTGCTTCCAAGTTTTGCCATGTTCTGCTTAAGAGTGCCATTCTCCTACCAACAGATATTTCATACCAAGTTTTCTAACAATTGCCTTTAGGAATCAATTTCTCACACCAGTTTATTGATAGGAACATTTTCCTTGCAGGGTAAAGGAGATTAATATCAGATAATTTAAGAGTACTCTATCCTCTAACACTAATTTTAGCATTACATGGACAGCAATAACCTTTAAATTAACTGGCACAACTCAAGAAAGACATCTTTAGGTCACAGCGGATATTTCTCTGAGAATTGCAGCTAGCTCAGCAGCTGCCAAAAATGCATATAGATGTCACTACTGAAAAGACCCAAGAACAAAACACTTGCACACCGATGTATAGATCCACAGGTAGCTGGCATCTGGAGCTATGCTTGTAGTTGTGGTCATGCTGCTCCACAAAGGGAATGGCTGCGCTCAGGGTAACTGGGCTGATAATACACGGGGAACAGCTCTCTGCATGGAGAAACAAACAGCCTCATTTTCTGTTTTAAAAGAAAGATGGCTAGATTTGATATCACAGATGTTGTGGAGAAAGTGAGTGGGAAATTCTTATTCACTACCCCTTGTAACATAAGTTAGCTAATAAAATTATCCATTGACAGATACAAAACAAGCAGAATGAAGTCAATTTTTCCCCTCACAATATCGCCACACAGTATTTCCTGTATTAAAACTGTGAGACTCATTGCTGTGAACTGTGGCGGAGTTCAAAAGTTCACATTGGTTCAGAAAGTGATTAGACGCATTGAAGAAGGGTAGGTCTGTCAGTGCCTACCAGATATCAAAGCCTGGCAGCAGCCTCCAGCACAAAAACTTTCTAAATTGCTCATCACTGAAGCAGGAAGGCTGTTGCTCTGTCCACGCCCTGCTTTGTTTTTTCTGAACATCCTCTCCTGACAACTGCTGGGTGGTAGGCAGAACTACCGTCACACCCTATGTATGGTTACCTCTCCAGCTTGCCACCCACCGGGTTAGACAAGTCTATTGATGTTACAGTCCTGACAGTTTGGGCAGAAGCTGACAGCAACAACAGCACGAAGTCTGCAGTGAAACAGGCCCGTGATTTACACTTTTCTATCGTCACAAAGGTCTTGCTGTGGTTTCTGCACAGTGGCACAGCTGTACTCTGTGGTTCACATTTTGGTGATTCTTTTCTACATCAGTGTGTTTTGTAATCATACCACAGGGATTTCTAACCAGTGAAAAGATAGTTTTCCTGGATTACCTATCACTGCTGACTTACCAACAAACTGAGATTTTTCCAGTCCCCATGTTCCTAAAATCACACCTGCCTTTATTTTTTCTGTGATAGCTGGGGCCTCTGATTCAACATCTCTCCATGTCCCCTGCCTTCACCAGCTCCATTCATGCAAAATAAATATGGCTTTCAGAAAGGAGAGAACTGCCTGGGAAAGGGAGGGTTACAACAAGTGAGGAGACAGGCAAGCAAGGGGAGAAGAGATAGGCAAAATGTAGACGGAGCTTTCCAGAGGCTCCTACCTAAGATAAATTCTGTACCCCATTGCAAGGAGAGAAGCAAGCAGGAAGCCCCAGGGCCTGCCACAGCAAGAAGGGGAAACATGATTAATACAAGTCTGAACCAGGCCGGTAGCTCACAGTGCAGGGTACTTTTTAGGGCCTACATCCATCTGTACTCCAGGTTGCCACATCACAAGCACACTCCCATGCAATGTCCCTGGTGCTTGTGGAAGGCCAAGTTTGCAGAGCTCAGCAGGAGCTGCAGGCCTGAAGGGAGCAGCTGCATCTGAGATCTGGCTGCCAGCACTGGCCAGATCCTGAGCTTGGCAGGGACCAAGCTGCCCTTCGGGAGGAGGCTTTTCTTACTCCCTGAGCCTCTGACCCAAGAGGGTGTTGACTTAAGAACTATAGCCAGCTAGAAATGGCTTGTGGCTGTAAGACCCTCTCCGACCTATGACCCAGCAGCCAGATGAGGGAGGCTGGATCCGGCCTTCTTACCTAGGAGCATGAAAGATCCCACTGAGCATGCATGTGGACTTGCTGTAACCCTGCTCTGCTCTCAGCCAGCAGCTCTCAGCAAGCTGCTCTGCTCTCAGCAAGCTGCGCGTGGTAAACTGTGATCCAGAGGACACTGGCTGTCAGCGGCACAAGATACCTGCAGTCAGCTGATTGGCAATGTGCTGCCGGAGTGAGAAACAAATCTGAACAAGTCACAGGGACTGCAGAGATCTCAGTGGAAGCAGCGGCTGGCACTGGGCTCCTGCCGGTGTCCCTGATGGAGCTGCCATGCCCCAGAGAGGCACTATGCGCACATTTGAAATCGGACTTGGTTTACGGTCCCACTGCAGAAGTATGTGTGTGTACATACCCAGGAGCTGCAGGAATACCTCCTTGCTGAGTGTGCAGAGCTACTTGGGTTTGCAAAATGATATCCTTTGACAGAACAAATTATTAATGGAACAGGCGCTCACAAGGGCAGAGTTTTGGAAAGCTGTCCAGGATACTCACCCACCCAGTTCCAACCACGTCCCTTCCTCATGCTTGCGCCTGTGTTTCCGAGCTGATTTGTAATCCATTGCAATAGCTCTCAGTCTCTCCTGTGCTTTGAGTTTGCAAATCAGTCTGCCTGTCTAGAGCCATATCAAATGTTTTCAAGCAGCTACGCTCTTTCATCCCTGTCAGCTGCACTGACTGCATGAGTGAGCTCAGGAGTTGGGCAGGACGGGCAGGCGTGACCTTCTGTGAATCAGCTGCAGACGGGCTCCATCTAAGGGGACGAGAAACACTCTCCAGCAAAGCTTGCCATGGTAATTTAAGACTTTACCATCTGCGTCTCCCCCTTTTTTAGAAGTTGCAATTTCATAGCGGAAGAGGAGAAAGAAGTTCTTGCTCCCACCTTGGCTCACTTGCTTCACACACCCTCTCGTTCGCTCTGCAAGCCAGGGTCGTACTGACACGGGACCCCTTCTACCACCTCTGCCACAATGTGAGCTCTTAGCCTGCTACAGGATTTCCCTCCACTTTTCTGTGTTCATTAGGAAATTTTCACGTGTGGTCTGTGCTGAGAAAAAGGTGATTTATTTCACAACAATTAACATGAGGGAGACAAGATACTTTAGTTTTGCTTTGGGTGCTGCAATAGGCAATGTCAGCTCTAGAAACAGCTGCTGGCTAGAGCTTTTTTTTTTTTTTTTTTTTTTCCTTCCCTAGAATAGGTAGAATGCGGTAAATCAGCAGATTTTGTAAACCAAGCTCAATTTTACTGAATTTCTTCAGTGAGAAGAAACCCTGAAATAGCCTTTTAAAATATAATAGTATTTTTTGAGAAGCTTTAAAATATTCTTTGAAGCAATACTTTGTTTAGAAATTTTCTGTACTGTTTTGAAGAATCAGACAAAACATTCTGGGACATTTTTATGTTTCTTTGAATTCATATAAAAAATTCCCCACATTTTGGTTTGCAAAGATTATTTGTGTATTTTCATAGTTGTTGACCTGAATTCTCAACATAGATCCAAATTTTATTACTATTTTTTTAATATGAATACAAACCATCAGCTATTAGCACATCTGAGAGTGCAACTTACCTGTGTATCCTGCAGTAAAAAGGATGCTTTCCTTCGCTTAATTGCATCCTGTTTTATACAGATACAGTCGTGTTGTGTTTCCCTGACAATTCCTCTGGCTCCTCCTTGCTGTCCTCACCTCTGCAGGCCTTTCTGTTGTATCCTTTTGCTCTATGTAGGTCACTACTGCACTTCCCTGGAGTCTCCCCTTGTCGTTTCTGAAATGAGATGCTTCATTAGCCACTCTCCAGTCTTCTGGCATTACCGACTTCTGCAGTCAGCTTGCAGACACCTCTGCTAGTCGTTGTCTTCCTTCACTTGCTGTTTGCCCTGCAGAAATAGTACCAAACACATCCATGAGTCGGAAGCTCTGGGGAATGCCCATTAGTGTGTGCTGGGTTACTCCTGAGCGTGTTTCACAGTCTACATCTTATGGAGCCTCATTAAGTTTCTTCTGTGTTTAGATGCTTGGCATAGCTAATATTTGAAGAGAGCAGATATAAGGTTGTCAACATTTTGTTTTAATCCCTTATATCACCACATTTTGGGGGGAGAGGGGGGAGATTTGCAAATTGGAAGCAGCTCTATGCCTCCAGTTCAAATGTCTCTATTTTACCCTAAGAAAAAGAGAACTAAATGAGGAGGAAGAGAATTATGTATATGAGGCCATGCTGCTCCCTGCCCCCTCCAACAGGAGGACTAAAACTGAACATAGCATGGCAGTTGTCCTCTACTGGGAAGAGACATTTTAAAGGTAGGAAATGCAGAGAACAAAGCATGCATGTTCCAGAACTCTGCACATAATCACCAACAAATAACCCTGGCAACCTCTTTTTTT